>JAYESA010000005.1:285163920-285181526 GCA_036927795.1 Iris macrosiphon | reverse complement strand
TGTAATCATGCATATGATGAACAATTCAAACGAGCAAGCATATAAGTAAGCAACCGTTCACAAGTTTCATTGACAAGCATATTGATCCAAGTCTATTCCCCTATTATCTTGATATCTTTTAGTTATTTACTTGGTATCGTTTGATCGGGGCAAGCACGAACACAAGATTTTAGATGTGAAGACTAGCAAGAAGGGCTAGCTAATCGGGTTGGTAGCCACTCACTTTAGTAGTTGGAAGGAAGAAGGAAAGAAGTGCTTTAGGAGTCCGCTCGAGCGACGCCTACTGCTGGATCACCTGTATTGCCACGAACAGCTGATCATTACTTCTTCTTCTTCTTCTAGTTATCGGAATTGAAGTGCAGTCCTACGAACGAAAGCAATGAAATCCATCGAAACCGTTCAAGAAAACCCAAGCAAATCCAAAAACCAACTCAAGGAACGAAAGCAACAAGCGACAGCGAAAACTAGGCAACAAAAGAATGCAGCGGAGAGGTCCCTCCTGACTCTGCCGCTAAGTCGATCCCGGGGGCACGGTCCACTGAATATGGAAATCGATTCTGAAGAGGCAAATCCATAACGAGGATGAGTTCTTGATTCAATCTATCCCGATCGAACGATACCGTCTTGTATTTCTTAGCCGCGCTCCCCGAATAGGGGGAACGGGGCACCACAGTAGATACCCTGCAGCAACTTGTTCAGACTATGGCCTCCAACCAGTCTGCAGCAACAATATCGACTCCGGTGGACCAGCCAGTACTTGAAGTCGAGACACCGCCGATGCCAAGGACGAGGGAAGTAACTACCTTCGGTTTTGGCGACTTCAAGAAGGTCTGCAACACTCCATTCCAAGGGACTGAGGACCCGATCGTGGCCCTAGATTGGCTCGCCGAGCTTGAAGATCATTTCTTCCTGCTAGAAGTACCTGAAGAAAAGCGCGTCGCCTGTGTGCAACTACAGCTTCGCCTCAATGTGCATGACTGGTGGGACGTGCATCGACGATCTCTTCAACTTGATCATGGGGAGGAGGCGATCGCGTGGACGACTTTTCGTGCTGCGTTTGAGGAGGAGTTTATACCCCCGCCTGTGCGACGTTAGAAAGAAAATGAGTTTGTACAACTACGGCAGGGCAGCATGACAATTAAGCAATACTCTGCTGAGTTCAACAAACTTGCCAAATTTGCCAGCTCCTATCTACCCGATGCAGCGAGTCGTGCCAGACGATTCGAAGGAGGGCTACGTCCTGCCATCCATGCGCATGTGATCGTTCCGCAGTATCAGACGATGAGGGAAGTTTTGAATCACGCCCTTTCTCTAGAACCGCAGTATCCTCACGTTGCTGCCGGCGCTGTGCAAACCTACAATCACAAACGCCAAGGCAACGATAGAGGAAACAACGCTGCAAAGCGTCAAAATAACGACAGTAAACAGCTTGGAGACCTGAACAAGACCTGCAACTTCTGTAGGAAGCCAGGGCATATCGAAAAAGATTGTCGCCGCAAGCTCGGGACTTGCCTCCGTTGCGGCGATCCAACCCATCAGATTAGCAACTGTCCGGTCCTCCCACCTCAGCAACAGAATCAGGCACCGGCACCTCAGGCAAATCGAGCGGCGCCTCAGCAAGGGCGTAATCAGGCTCAGGGCCGGGTCTATACCATGACACGGGAGGAAGCTCTAGCTTCGGATACCGTCGTGTCAGGTACTTTACTTTTCAATAATATACCTGCTCGTGTTCTGTTTGATTCTGGTGCAACCCATAGCTTTATTTCTACAAACTTCGCCACGGAGAACAATATAAAAATGACTCCGTTGCATTTAGATTTAAGCGTTAGCACCCCATCTGGTACGAAAATACCTGTCTGTTCAGCATGCCAAGGCGGTTATATCTGTATTGGGGAGAGGAAGCTGTCACTTGATGTTTTAGTTCTTGATGTGCGGGACTACGATATCATTTTGGGAATGGACTGGCTCGGCGCGTGCGCGGCAACTATAGAATGTGCAGAGAAACGAGTGATTTTCTGTCTGCCCGGAGAAGCCGAGTTCTGTTACACTAGTAGTTCAGCGACAGATGCGACCAGGGCCTGCATGGTGATTTCGGCAAAATCTGCTCGGCGAATGCTCTACACAGGCTGCGAGGGATTCTTAGCGTCGGTTCGGGACACACGGCAGGACTACGCAAACATCGAGTCTACTTCCGTTGAGGCAGAGTTCCCCGATGTGTTTCCGAGCGAACTACCTGGCATGCCGCCCGACCGAGAGATTGAATTCACTATCGATACATTTCCAAATACGCAGCCAATCTCCAACCTCCGTACAGAATGGCACCTGCAGAGCTGAATGAATTAAAGCGCCAACTTCAGGAATTACTTGATCGTGGGTTCATCCGTCCGAGCGTGTCTCCTTGGGGTGCGCCCGTGCTCTTCATGAAGAAGAAGAAGGACGAAACTCTACGCCTCTGCATAGACTACAGAGAATTGAACAAAGTCATAATCAGAAACAAATATCCTCTGCCACGGATAGATGACTTGTTCGATCAGCTACAAGGGGCAACAGTGTTTTCTAAGATTGATCTTCGCTCAGGTTACCACCAGCTGAAGATTAAGCCAGAAAACGTGCCCAAGACTGCTTTTCGAACCCGCTACGGCCATTACGAGTTTTCAGTGATGCCGTTTGGACTGATGAATGCACCTGCTGCATTCATGGATATGATGAACCGTGTATTTAGGCCCTTCATCGATAAATTCGTGGTGGTGTTTATCGATGACATCTTAGTGTACTCGAAGACTAGGGATGAGCACGCAGGACACCTGCGGATGGTGCTGCAAACCCTTCGAGACCACAAGTTGTATGCCAAATTAAGCAAATCAGAATTTTGGCTAGACTGTATCTCCTTTTTGGGGCATATCATCTCTTCGGAAGGCATCTCAGTTGATCCGAAGAAAGTGGAAGCAATCATGCAGTGGAAACGACCGGAGTCAGCTAGCGACATCCGAAGTTTCCTTGGTCTGGCAGGGTACTACCGGAGATTTATACAAAATTTTGCTAGAATTGCTTCGCCCTTGACTTAACTCACACGGAAGGGTGCGAAGTTTACTTGGACGGACAACTGTGAAGCTTCGTTTACGGAGTTAAAGCAGCGCCTCGTCTCTGCCCCAATTCTCACTCTGTCGAACGGACCAGATAATTTTAAAATATATAGTGATGCCTCAGGAAAGGGTCTGGGATGTGTCCTGATGCAACGGGACAAAGTGATAGCCTATGCGTCTAGACAGCTAAAGCCTCACGAGCAGAACTACCCAACGCATGATCTCGAACTTGCCGCGGTAGTGTTTGCATTGAAGCTATGGCGTCACTATCTTTATGGTGTACCGTGTGAAATCTATACGGACCATAAAAGCTTGAAATACTTGTACACTCAAAAAGATTTGAATCTTCGGCAGCGGCGATGGCTTGAACTCCTAAGCGACTTCGACCTCACGATCAGATACACGCCTGGAAAGGAAAACGTAGTAGCTGACGCATTGAGTCGAGTGTTTGTAGGGAGTTTGGTTATTGATGATAGGCTGCGCCGAGATCTTGAATCACTGGGCATTACACTGAAAATAAGATATAAAAAGTGGGCGCAAGTAGCTCAACTGCGCCTCGAACCCGACTTGTTACATAAAGTGAAGGCCGCTCAGAAGGACGACCCATTCCTGCAAAAGATTCATGCCCTTATCTTAGCAGGGAAGGCGTCCGACTTTGCGGTAAGCACGGACGAGATGCTTCGAGTGAAGGGGAGACTGTGCGTTCCGAACGACGCGGCCCTCTGACAAGAGATACTCACGGAAGCTCACTATGCTAGTTATACTTCTCATCCGGGTAGCACTAAGATGTATCGGGATCTTCGTACGACGTTTTGGTGGCACGGCTTGAAACGGGATGTGGCACAGTTTGTGTCGCATTGCATGGCTTGTCAATGATTAAAGACCGAACACCTGAAACCAGGCGGAGAGCTTCAGAGCCTTGCTATTCCGGAGTGAAAATGGGATGATATAACGATGGATTTTATTGTTGGCTTGCCAAGGACGCAACGGGGACATGATGCAGTCTGGGTTATCGTCGATCGACTCCACCAAGTCAGCTCACTTTCTGCCTATCAAATCTACTTGGAGTGCCGACCGCCTGGCTCAGATATATCTCAACGAAATCGTTCGGCTCCATGGCGTACCCGTATCTATAGTCTCCGATAGAGATGGTCGATTTATATCACGTTTCTGGGGAAGCCTGCAGTCAGCAATGGGGACGAAGTTAAAGTTCAGCTCCGCCTACCATCCACAGACCGATGGCCAAACAGAACGCGTCAATCAGATCCTCGAAGACATGCTGCGACTCTACGCCTTGGACACGAAGACTAGTTGGGACCTTCATCTACCTTTAGCCGAATTTGCTTACAACAATAGTTATCAATCAAGCATTCAAATGGCGCCGTATGAGGCGTTATACGGGCGGAAGTGTATATCTCCTATCTGTTGGGACAAAGTTGGTGAACGGCAAGTACTTGGCCCTGAGCTCGTGGAGCAGACCGTCCAGAAAGTTCGATTGATTCGGGAAAGATTAAAGGTAGCTCAAAGCCGTCAAAAGAGCTATACGGATGTTCATCGGAGACTGCTAGAGTTTCAAGTAGGCGACCGGGTATTCCTCAAGGTCTCGCCCATGCGAGGGGTCAGCAGGTTCAGAGCGAAGGGAAAGCTAAGTCCACGATTTGTTGGCCCGTTCGAAATACTAAAGCGGGTTGCCTCAGTTGCTTATCAGATTGCCCTACCACCATCCCTATCCGACGTACATGATATATTCCATGTTTCTCAACTTAGAAAATATGTGTACGATCCAAGCCACGTGGTAGACCTGGAACAACTGAACCTTCAGCCCGACTTGACGTATGTCGAACAACCTGTACAAATTTTGGATAGAAAAGAAAAGCTGCTTCAGACCCGTTCGGTTCCTCTAGTGCGCGTGCTTTGGCGGAATCACTCTGTCGAAGAGTCTACTTGGGAGCTTGAATCAGAGATGAGGGAAAGGTTTCCCTCTTTATTTCCTAGTGGTAGGTTCTATTCCTTAAGTTTCGGGACGAAACTTCCAATTAGTTGGGTAGGATGTGGTGCCCCGTTCCCTCTATTCGGGGAGCGCGGCTAAGAAATACAAGACGGTATCGTTCGATCGGGATAGATTGAATCAAGAACTCATCCTCGTTATGGATTTGCCTCTTCGGAATCGATTCCCATATTCAGTAGACCGTGCCCCCGGGATCGACTTAGCGGCAGAGTCAGGAGGGACCTCTCCGCTGCATTCTTTTGTTGCCTAGTTTTCGCTGTCGCTTGTTGCTTTCGTGCCTTGAGTTGGTTTTCGGATTTGCTTGGGTTTTCTTGAACGGTTTTGATGGATTTTATTGCTTTCGTTCGTAGGACTGCACTTCAATTCCGATAACTAGAAGAAGAAGAAGAAGTACTGATCAGCTGTTCGTGGCAATACAGGTGATCCAGCAGTAGACGTCGCTCGAGCGGACTCCTAAAGCACTTCTTTCCTTCTTCCTTCCAACTACTAAAGTGAGTGGCTACCAACCCGATTAGCTAGCCCTTCTTGCTAGTCTTCACATCTAAAATCTTGTGTTCGTGCTTGCCCCGATCAAACGATACCAAGTAAATAACTAAAAGATATCAAGATAATAGGGGAATAGACTTGGATCAACATGCTTGTCAATGAAACTTGTGAACGGTTGCTTACTTATTTGCTTGCTCGTTTGAATTGTTCATCATATGCATGATTACAAGTTAGAATACATATTTCTTCTTAAATTTGTTCTATGTATAGAACTCTTCTTGAATGTCATAAACTGAACAGGAAGGCTATGCAAAAGTGATTCTTGCCCTGTACTGTCCTGCTCCTGATATGCCCTGATTTGTCTCGATTGCTAACTTAGTGCACTGCGTTGATCACGGACAACTTGTGCACAAGGTCTTAGTTCCTGCGGACGGTTGCTGGGGCACCGGCACCGGTCCGATCCGGACGAAACTCATGATAGTCGCCTGCTATAGGACGGAATGCCTTGGGACGTCCTGATCTATGCGTCGCACGGCACTCCGTACCGAGACTAGCCCGTCCATTATGGCAACGTGCCAGTGATCCCCTTGTATATTTAAACCTGTTGCTACTAACTTGTGTCTTCTTGGCAGGGAAGGCAAGGTAAGTATTATGCAGGTGGTTCAGACGGGCAGGTAAATGTCACCGAACGGTGGCGGGTTATTTAAATGATTCTATATCTATGTCTTGCTGTAAAATGAACTAAGGCAAGATAGAAATCCACAATAAATATGCATGCTTCATTAAAACAACGTGTTGATTGGTATAGTTGGGTTAGCTTGCCTTCACCAGTACGTTTCGATGTACTGACCCTCGTTGAAACAGGTTCCCCGCGCTAGGAGAACCAAGCGAGGAGCAGGAGACAAACCCCCAATCCAGTCCAGCTATAGGCACGCCTCGACCGTGCCACCTTTTGAAGCATCTGAAGAAGAAGCGTTTTGAAGAAGAAGCTAGCCACCAAGCAACCATGCAGCTTCGTGGCAAAGCAGTCGTTCCGACACAAGGTCTTATATTTTGAGTTTAGTAAGGGTGTAATATACATGACTGCTATCTCATTTTGTGTCAACACTTTTGTAAGCCCATAGAGGCAATCCTTATGACTCAGTTCAAGGAGTTTGTAATAGATGTTCATATTATCAATAAAAAGAGAACTTTTCCATGTTTCAATATGTGTTTCAATTATCTGCGTACTCTGAATATGTGCTTGCTATGCAAAACAAAATACTTAGCCTTGTGCGGTGCGCAACCTAGGCCCGCACGGCGGTCACGCCCGGGGGACGACTATCGATTCCACGGAATCGGGGCGTGACATCTACCTGCCTTTGTTGGACTGAGAGTCGGGCCTCTAGATTGCTCTCGAACTTGGCTTCGCGGGCATCATCTCTCTGTCTATGTGCTTCCAAAATTTGCATCACTTGTTGAAGCGGATCAACTCGGGATACGGCTCATTGGCTACGTGAGCTTCCCGAAGTGCCTGAACTGCTTTCCCGGGCGTATGTCTCGCCTGATGCTTGCGCTGATGGTTGCGCTTACGCCATTCCCTGGAAAGAAGGTAAATTACATCAGGATCATAACGTATTATGGACTTATTGCATGAACGTATCTCATTTTGGCCCTAACGAGTTCAAGAGTTTGCACAGGGATTATCGTTAAAGGAACTTTTCCAGTACGAAGGGTCAAAAGGAACTTTGAAGCTGTGCCCTGATACCAACCTGTCACGCCCCGATTCCGTGGAATCGATAGTCGTCCCCCAGGCATGACCGCCGTGCGGGCCTAGGTTGCACACCACACAAGGCATTATAATTTATTTTCGCATAGCGATCACATATTCAGAGTACGAAGATAAATTGAAACACAGATTGAATCATGGAAAAGTTCTCTTTATTGATAATATGAACATCTATTACAAACTCCTTGAACTGAGTCATAAGGTTGCCTCTACGGGCTTACAAAAGTGTTGACTCAAAATGAGATAGCAGTCCTGTACATTACATCCATTACTAAACTCAAAATATAAGACCTTGGGTCGGAACGACGACCTTTCCACGAAGTTGCATATTTGCTTGGCTGCTAGCTTCTATCTTCAAAATACTTCAAAAGGTGGCACGGTCAAGGCGTGCCTACAGCTGGACTGGATTGGGGGATTGACTTCTGCTCCTCGCTCGATTCTCCTTAGCGCGGGAAACCTGTTTCAACGAGGGTCAGTACATCGAAACATACTGGTGAACGCAAGCTAACCCAACTATACCAATCAACACGTTGTTTGAATGAAGCATGCATAATTTGTGGTCTTTCTATCTAGCCTTAGTTCATTTTACAACAAGCAATAGATATAGAAAATCACTGAAATAACCTGCCACCGCTCGGTGATATTTACCTGCCCGTCTGAACCACCCGCACAATACGTACCATGCCTTCCCTGCCAAGAAGACACAAGTTAGTTGCAACAGGTTTAAATATACGAGGGGATCACTGGCACGTTGCCATAGTGGACGGGCTAGTCTCAGTACGAAATATCGTGCGACGCATAGTTCAGGGCGTCGCAGGGCATTCCGTCCTATAGCAGACGACTATCATGAGTTTCGTCCGGATCGGATCGGTGCCGGTGCCCCAGCGACCGTCCTCAGGAACCGAGACCTTGTGCACAAGTTATCCGTGATCAACGCAGTACACTAAGTTAGCAATCGAGGCAGATCAGGGCATATCAGGTGCAGGGCAATAACAGGGCAAGATTTACTTTTGCATAGTATTCCTGTTCAGTTTATTGCATTCAAGATGAGTTCTATACATAGCACAATTTTAAGAAGAAATATACATTCTAACTTGTATTTATGCATATGATGAACATTCCAAACGAACAAGCATGTAAGTAAGTAACCGTTTACAAGTTTCATTTGACAAGCATAATTTCCCAAGTCTATTCCCTTATTATCCTAAAGTCTTTTAGTTATTACTTGGTATCGTTTGATCGGGGCAAGCACGAATACAAGATTTTAGATGTGAAGACTGGACGAAGGGCCAGCTAATCGGGATAGTAGCCACTCACTTAGTAGTTATAAGGAAAAAGGAAAGAGATGCTTCAGGAGTCCGTTCGAGCGGTGCCTACTGCTGGTTCACCTACATTGCCATGAACAACTGATCAATACCTCTTCCATCCTTTCCAATATCGGAATTGAAGTGCAGTTCAACGAATGAAAGCAATAAAATCCATCAAAACCGTTCAAGAAAACTCAAGCAAATCCGAAAACCAACTCAAGACACGAAAGCAACAAGCGACAACGAAAACTAGGCAACAAAAGATGCAGCGGAGAGGTCCCTCCTGACTCTGCCGCTAAGTCGATCCCGGGGGCACAGTCCACTGAATATGGGAATCGATTCCGAAGAAGCAAATCCATAAAGAGGATGGGCGCTTGTTTCAATCTATCCCGATCGAACGATACCGTCTTGTATTTCTTAGCCGCGCTCCCCGAATAGGGGGAACGGGGCACCACACCAAGTAGGCGTAGAAGCCGAATAGTTGTCAAGTTGGCGTAGAAGCCAAGTAGCTGTCATGTTGGCGTAGAAGCCAAGTATCTGTCATGTTGGCGTAGAACCCAAATTCTGCGTAAAGCTTGATGTTGCATGGATAGGTAACCAGCGTAAAGATAGCCAGTTATCCTTCTTTGACTGAGGTTTTGAGCGTGTTCTGGGCCAGATAGCCTTATCATGCACCTTTGCAAATATAGCCTGAGTTGGCGTATTTCGAGGAGATAGCATACGGCGTACTCCTATAGTTGAAAATAGCCCTGTTGGGGTAATGTGCGAGGATGGTGATGTGGACGTATTAGCCCTAATTATAGCTCACCCAGTCATTAAAAGTAGAACCAAATCTCATGCATTAAATGCAGAGATCTGCCCCCATCTCGCGCATTAATTGCAGAGACGTGCCTCGAGTTCTGTACGAAGAACAGCTTTTGTCGTGGCTGTTGGTTTCGTCTCATCCTGAGCGTAAAGCTCATATCTACCTGTTGTAGAATAGGCAGCGTATTCCTTGAATGCGTAAACAACGTCTTATATCAAGGGTTATGTCACTAGACGACAGTCTGGAGTTCTGTGCAGGGTCGTCATTACAGCCGTCATCTCGATCACCGTGCAGTACTCTTTGTCAGGAGTCAGGTTCACTGCTTCCACTGACAGGTTCATTCGAGGAATACGAAGAGTTCCTCGTACAACTTCCCGCTGCATTAAAAGCAGACGGGTTTTACGCCGAAGTGGCGATGTAGCCACCTTTTTACGACGAAGCAGTCTGGAATACTGTATTACATGGGTTGTTCTGGAGCTATATTTTACGCTGAAATAGCGTTGAAGCTCTGTTGTACGCCAATGGCTCTGAAGTCATATTTTACGCCACCCAATGCTGGAGCTCTGTTTTACGCGAGCTTCCTGTCTATTGAGGGTTTTACGCGTATGATTCCCCAGCGTATTTTTTATGCTTCTACAGTCGTGATTGGATCCATCGGTATTTGTTGGGGGTGGGAGAGTAGAAGTTGATTATGTGATCAAAGCCATTGTTACAAATCGTGTACATTCTAGTTACATACCTCACTTGTAATCCATCTTACCTGATCATGTTCACCCAACCCGGTCACATAATGAACTTGTATTCAGAGACACATTAGCTAGTATAGATTGAAGTTATTTTATCATATTGTTGATATTCATATTGTTGAACTATATTCTCGTACATTACCTGTATATCTATTGTTCATCATTCATATGTTTAGTGATCTTGTATTTCATTTCTATATGTGTTTATATGCTCTATTATGCTATTGAAACAGCTTTCAGAGGTATGTACTTCGCTCCAATCCTGACTGTATATATTTTTCCAGATGATTGGCTTATAGAGCAGTGTCCCACATTCTACGGTCCACAGGACGGTGTATCTTTAGAGGATCCTTTGGTAGACCAGGAGGACTTAGTTGCAGAGTTCGAGGAGGTCTAGTTTATTTGTGTTGGACTTGTATTATATTATATTATTAAGATTCTTTGGGTTGTATATTATTTCAGATTGTGGTTTATATCTTATTCTTTTCTTCGCTATTCCATTCGTGCTTATCTTCCTTAGTTTTTATTGTGATTGAGTTTAATTATATTGTGAGATACAATTTTGTTCCTCCGTTTGGAGTTGAGATGATTGACAGGTACCATATTATATTGTTGAGATGCTAGATAGTTAAAAATGACCTAGACAGCGTTCTACCGTCGATTCTGCGGTGTAGGCTGGGTGTAACCACGTACTCGTGCCCGAATATCCGGGTGCGGGTCATGACAAAATAACCTCTATCCCGAGCTCATGTAGGTCCTCTAATAACTGGGGTTACGTCGTTAAAAAATAAGCTGTGGGCTTTCTGCTGAGTGCGTCTGCTACGACGTTTGCCTTGTCCGGATGGTACTACAAATCTATATCAAAATCGACCATCAACTCTAACCAACGTCTCTGCCTCATGTTGAGCTCTTTCTGAGTATAGACATACTTCAGACTCTTGTGATCAGTAAAAAATTTCACCCTCTCTCCGTAAAGATAGTGCCTCCATATCTTTAATGCAAATATTACTACAGCTAGCTCGAGATCGTGCGTCGGGTAGTTATTCTCATGAACCTTCATCTGCCTTAATGCATAAGCGATAACTTTGCCATGCTGCATTAAAACACATCATAGTCCAGTGACTGACGCATCACTATAAACTATGTATCCTCCCGATCCTGAAGGAAGATTCAAGACCGGTGTTGTCGTTAATCGTCTCTTTAACTCCTCAAAGGCCTTCTAGCAATCCTACGTCCATGCAAACTCCTGGTCCTTACGCGTCAACTGCATCATAGGCTCTACAATCCTTGAAAAAATCTCTACGAACCTCCGATAATATCCAGCAAGTCTGAGAAAACTTCTCACCCCCGCAACTAATGTAGGTGTGGGCCAAGTTTCTATTGCAGCAACCTTCTCATGATCAACTAAAAGTCCTTCTCCCGAGATGATATATCCCAGGAAAGGAACCCAATCCAGACAAAACTCATATTTGCTGAGCTTGGCGTACAGCCTCTCCTGTCTCAGCGTCTTCAGCACGATTATGAGATTCTCCTCGTGCTCTTCGTGGCTCTTAGAGTATACCTAGATGTCATCAATAAACACAACCACGAACTTGTCCAAGTACTGATGGAAGACTCTGTTCATCAAACTCATGAACACAGCTGGCGCGTTGGTTAAAACAAACGGCATAACTAAGAACTCATAGTGTTCGTACTTGGTCCTGAAGGCTGTCTTCGGTATATCCTCTTTTCGCACTCTAATCTGATGATAACTGGATCTGAGATCGATCTTTGAGAATACACGAGCGCCACTCAACTGATCGAATATATCATCAATACGCGGCAAGGGATACCAGTTCTTGATGGTTACGGCATTTAGTACCCTATAGTCAATACACAGGCGTACCGTTCTATCCTTCTTCGGTACAAATAGTATGGGTGCTCCCCATGGTGAAACACTGGGCCGAATAAAACCCTCATCTAGAAGATCATCAACTTGCTTCTTCAATTTCACTAACTCCTTAGGTGCTAGCCGGTACACTGTTGAAGTGATAAGCTCTGATCCTGGAGTCAAATCTATGGTGAATTCTATTTTCCGATCAGGTGGTAAGACTGAAAGATCGTTGGTAAATACATCTACAAATTCTGATACAACCTTTGGGTACTCGGGCTCCCCTTCTGCAGAGAGTGCCTTAAGTGTAGGCTGAACACCTTGCTCTTTGGCTCTCCGAAGAAACTCAAACTCTGGATGACCAGACGGTCTAAATATAATATGTCCATGCCGGCAATCTAGAGTCGCATGGTACTGACTCATCCAGTCCACACCAAGTACAACATCGTAATCCGGCATAAAAAAGATCAAAAATTGAGCTCGCATCTCTCGCCCACAAACTACTACCGAACAAGATCTACAAATATCACTACCTGGGATAATCCCGCCTCCCGTAAGAATTCTCATAGTCTTCGGAAGGGTTGCGGTAGCTACTCTATGTGTGGCTACGAATCTAACATCTATGAATGAATTCGATGCTCCAGAATCGAATAATGATAAAGTAGGTAATGAAGCTACTAATATAGTACCTGCGATGACCTCTCCTGCAATAGCTTCCTCTTCAATAGTCATGGCAAATGCATGCCCTCACCCCTGAGATGCTCCTCTATGTTGCTGTCGAGCCTATTGGAATAATGTTGCATGTGGTGCCAAAGGTGGCCTCGGTTGATACCCACCTGGAGCTGGTGGTCTGACTCCTCCAGCTCCCGTCTTTGGTGCTCCCAGTGCTGGATAAGCTGGCCTAGGTGACTGTTGGACGGGTCTTGGTGCTGGTAAGGCTGGTGGGGGAATCTTTGGTGCCTCTCTCCGTAATCCCATACAGTCATGTGCCGGGTGTCGTCCTGATCCGCAAACCAAGCATAGTCCAACTTGTGTCTGTACTCGCTCGCATATTGACCTCGTTTGCCACAATATTGGCATATAAGCAGTGTCTGCGTAGCTGCTTTGGGTGGCTGGTGCATGTGAGGTCTCTTTGTAGCTCCTCCTTGTGGTGCCCTGGCTGGTGCTGATGTGAATGGTTGTTTCTGGATGGCCTCTCTCTTCTGGTGATGCGCTCCATACGTCGAGCCGCTGCAAGGACGTCCGTGTAAGAAGTAGGTGCGACTAAGCCGATCAACCTCTGCAACTCAAAGCTAAGTCCATTAAAGAATTTCTCCGCCTTCTCCTCTTCTATCGGGATCAGAGTCGGGGCGAAGCGACTCAAACGGATGAACTCCATATTGTACTCTTCCACTGTCATATTGCCCTGAGTGAGGCGGTTGAACTTATCCGGAAGTTCCGTTCTAGAAATAGATAGAATGTACATCTCTTGGAAGAGTCTAGAGAACTCCTCCCAAGTAACTCGGTCTGATCCGAGTCGTTTCTCCTCAGATAGCCACCAGTGATGTGCAATTTCCGTCAACTGCATCATAACGGCAGTCATCCAACGCTCCCTCGGAAGCTCAGCTGCTTCCAATTTGTGTTGAGTGTTTGTGAGCCACTCATAAACTTCAGTGGGCTCCTCCTTGCCCAAAAATGTATGGGGCTTCAGCTAGCGGAAATCAGTGATAGATCCCGTCGATGGCCGTCTAGCTGGTGGGGTCGCCTGCTACAGTGCGGTCACTATACCGTTCCTCAGGTTATCTGCCTGGTGTTCCTGAGCCTCTTGCTAAATTTGTTGTTGATCCTGCATCATTGCATAGAACATCTGAAATAGATGTTGTCCGTCCATAGGCTGCCCTGGCGGAAAAGCTGGCATCGGTAGAGTAAATTACGGTGGTGGTGGAATATCATCTCTCCGAAACCTCGAGGCGTCCTGATCAGCTGGGTTGCTTTATTCAGTGGATAGATTTCCACTCAATGGTGTCACCCCATCGTCACAAGTAATCACCGCACCTGGTGGGGTTCTCATGGCAGTATCGTCACTAGTTTGTGGATCCATTACCCTGCACATAAAGTAAACTATGAGAGTCACACAGAGGAATCAAGGCATGATGCAAGTTAAGGAATTATTTTGAATTCGATATAGAGGTCAAGAACATGTCAACAAGTGGATGAGATCATATAATTTATTCTATCCTAATTTGCAGGCTTGCTCGGTTCTGTAATTGGAATCTGAAGCAATATATTGAAGACCTGCATGGGCCACCATAAAAATCATATCACGTCCCAGTCCCAAAATACCAAAGGACTAGCCACGTGACAATGGCCAGCAGCACAGCTTCAATGGGCAACCCAATTTAATGGATCCATTATAGTGCACTTAAGCCGAAATAAGTATAAATACAAGTCTACATAATCTATCTTAGTATAATTCTAATCTCATCTACAGAAAGCAATCAAAATACAATATGATAGACCAGTCAAGATAATAGATAACAGAAAATAGTCCATCATCAAGTTCAAATAAGTAGTATCTCGGGGAACAACCCGTCACAATAAAGAAAAGAGAAATAACACCAAATCCATATGTCCATAAGTCCAAGTCCAAATAAAAGATAACACTAAGCATAAATAACTAAATAAATAACTGAGTACTCAGGAGAAATCCTCTGTCACAACCCCGTCCTCTGGTGCAAGTACCGCTCCAACGTCAGCTCATGTCCCGTAAACCTCGAGGTAATCCTCCTCTGCTATACCTGGAGACATAATCCGGATCCAGGTCCTCAGGGGACATAGCAAGGTACAAGAATAACTCAAGCCAAAGTACAGTAAATAAAATAAGTGTGCTCATGGTATTTAACATAATCCATATAAGTGAAATGCAAATGAGAACGTACTAATCCGCTAAACCACCGGGTCCTACAAGGTCTGCATAGACACAATATTAGCTAGTAGTAATAGTAGTAGTAGGTATGTACATGCCCCGTCAAGGTACCTACGGCACTATAGGTCCCGAAGCGCAAGCATCGGTAGCTAGTGTGTGGTAGCCCAACGGTACGGTAAATTCTCCCCAACCCCATGTATCTCACGTCTCATGTCCACGATACGCAAGATAATCACTATCTATGTCTCAAGTCCAGGTATAAATAACATCATGTCAACTAGCACATGTCTCAAGTCATGTCCTAAAACAAAAGTCGGAATCCTCGAATATCTCAAGTGAGGCTTCTATACATGATATTCGTGTATAGTGTCCTAAGGTAATTAGTGCAAGTATTGCACGTAAGGTATACGATGACAATGCAATCTAACGATACTCGATTCTGCGAACGAAAGTCGGCACCCGAATATGATTCAGACGCAAAGTATCGTCACCGTCCTATGGTCACAATAAAGTACATGAAATGAAATAGAGACTATAATTTGAAACAAAAAATTAAGCACAATATACTGAGACCAAGGCAATGTACACTTGTCTGCTGCCTGATGCTGCGTTGTAGCAGATCCAAAGTCCACGTCCGAAGGTGCTGCGACACCCACGTGCCCTACCACCATTACTTAAATTAATTCTAATTCTACCATTATCTACTTTATGTAAAAGTATAGAGTCGATATACGCACATCAACATAGTAGCAACATTTGTGCCAATAATTCCAATAGTCGCACAACTTTAGTTAACGTGCCAACAACTACGTACCATACTATTATTTATAACGTTGTAAGGGCCTCGTACATTGATTTACCACGTGTATGTATAGGCCTTTATGTGTGATTAAACAATGTATTCCTACACGTGCGTAGGTTGGGTTCAATATCGCAAAATGCTATACAACGCTAACCGGTTAATTGAGCATGCATGAAACTATTTTATTTCACTAATTAACATCTTAAATTACGAAAATAAATAAGTTTAATATTCTGAAATTTATTTTAATTATTAATAAAAATGTATGCGCACTCTTTTTATATTCAAGCTTATGTGCATGTAATAAACTATACATAGTTACCACTACCATGCATACACTCAACCCTTCCTTTGCTCATCAACTAAGCTACTAAATATATATTAATATATATATAATTCTGATTTTTAATATTAATATTCTGAAATTAATTTCACTATAATGAACAATATAATTTCATATTACATTCATCAATACTAGTGTACCAATGTTATCCATACAACCTGCCCTTCCATTGTCTATACTTTTAAACCACAAAATGCTCATTTTAATATATATATATATATATATATATATATATATATATATATATATATATATATATATATTCTGAAATTTATTCATACTATTCTGAATATTAACTATATAATTCTGAAATTAAAATAAATATAGTGCAACAACTCATTTTCCTCATGACAACATCTATGAAGCATGTACATGCAATATAGGCTTAGGTGCATGGGTTAAACACATGGGGAAGGTGGTTCATAGATTTAATATGGATATTTTCATGTCTCCCTACAACTATAACATCATGAGGGAAGAAGAGGATGAAGAGGTTTACCACAGCTTGGTGTTGATGAAGGTGTTTGCACTCCGGCGACGTTTTCGACCTCCGGGAGAGTTGCACCACCACTAGGGTAGGCCTAGGCTCGAGGGAGGAGTTCCAAGAGGTGATGGAGGGGATCCCCAAGGTCTAAAATTAGGGCGAGGCTGCTTCCAACCTCGGTCTTGGGGTACACTTGGGTGGGAGTCGGTCTACAAGGCCGTCGGCTTCAAGGAGGTGGGTCGGTTTGCTCCCCTAAGTGCCCGGCCGACTATTCCAATGTGGGGAGAGGTGGAAAAGAGGAAGAGAAGAAAGATATAGAGGTTTCAGTTGGGGATGAAGAGGCTAGGCCGAATGGTTTAAGGAGAATGTTTCATTCCCAATGAGCTATAACTACATGTAGTAAAGAAGGGAGGTAAAAAGTTAGATGCTACATGCTAATAACCAAGGGTCCAAAGTATTATTCCATGGGAACCTGACCCCTACTTTCCCTTGGCTGGGGTTGGTGCCCCCCCCCCTCTCTATGCATGTATGTACAAGGTTCATTTTAAGCTAAACTAGTCCAAGGTTCATGCTATTTTGGGTAAAAGCTGAATTTGAATTTAAATAATATAAAATATGATTTGGTGTGGAAAAAAATAATATTTGGTGTGTAGAAATATGGGGGATGGGTTTGTGGTGTTGTGTATGAGTTAGACAAGTTGGTTTGAGGGTTCAAGTTGGGGGTTCGGGCTCGGTCAGGTGCAATTAATCAAAGAGGATCATTTTGACTAATTAAAATGCACAATGTTTATATATTATTTTTGGAGCATACGGAAATTGAAATAAATGTGACACCAATGTCATGTGCATTGTTAGTGGTGTTAGACTAGGGGTTATAAAAGTCAGTATCAAAATTTGGGTTCATGTTGCTCGTCTAAATTGACCGCAACGGAAAAGTATCCAAGTGTCATATTTTGAGTCAAAAAGCGTTGCGGTGGTTGTGCGACCAAAACGAAGTGT
>JAYESA010000005.1:285116420-285158920 GCA_036927795.1 Iris macrosiphon | reverse complement strand
GCTAAGTCCCTAACAATTTTATTTCTCGGCTTACCTTCGGGTCCGAGCAATCGTGTTTACTTATGTTTCCTTAGAAACGCATGCTTGTCTGCTTGTACGTTGCCTCGACTCAATACTTGTAACATAGCCAGGCCAACACCCTGTTATACAGGATATTGTTCAGAACGTCTAAGAGTGTAAGCCCCCTGATTTTCAGAATTTTAAATTTGGATTTTCCCCAATTTATCTGAAATTTTCGGGAATCGTGCCCTAGGCCTTGTTGATTTAAGAATTTTTAATTATGGTTAATTCATATTAAAATATTATGGAAATAATATTTTAGGGTGTAAAACGGAAAATCGGACATGTGGTAATTTTCGGTGAATTTATTGGACTCCGGAAACCCGTTTAAAGCCCTGAAGACCCATGAGGATTTAAACCGAATTAAATCCGTGCCAACGCCCGACATCCCCATGAGAGCCGAAGCCCAGCCCAAGGAGCGTTGACCCGTTGACCCAGCCCGAATCCTAGGGCTAACCCTAGTCCAATTCATGTAATGTACAAATACATGATTCCCTAGGTTTTTTCTCCACAAAAGAAAATAAAAAGAAAATAAAAAGAATCCCAAATTTCCCCAAATCCCAAATCCTAATAACCCTAACCCTAACCCTAACCTAGCCGTCGGCTACCCCACCGCCGGAGCAGCCGACCTCCCTCCACCGCGACGTCCGCCCCGCGGCCACGTCGGCCCCTCCTCCGCTCCTCCCGGCACCACGACCTCCCCGCTGCACCTCGCCGTCGATTCCTAACGCCACAGCCGCCATCTTCTTCCCCAATACACCTAAACCCTAGCAGCCGGAGCTCCGCCCCCTAGACCTCGCCGCCGACTAGTCCTCCTCCGCCTCGCTGCCCTAGACGCCCTGGCCTCCGGCTCCTTCCCCAGATCCGCCGCCTCCCTTCCTCGAACCCGCCTCCGCCCTAACCACCTGCTTCCTCCGCCTGCACCGCCCTCCGCGGACGACCCCAGCTCCCCAGGCCGCCGCGCTCACAGACCCCGACGACTCCCTGAGCTCCGTCGCCCCTGCCTCCTCCGACCAGCAGCGACGCCGTCTCCCTCACCTCTTCCTCCTTCTCCGCCCGACTTGCCGCCGAGAAGCCCGCCTCCGGCCGCCCTATCCACTTCTAGAACTTCCCTCACCTACAGCCGACCCGAGCCCCAACGTCGGCCAGTTCCGCCGTCCACCGCCGTGACCACCTCGCTGTTGCCTCTCTTCCTCCTCCACCTTCCACGCCGACGAAAACCCTAGCCTGGACACAACTCAGCCGAACACAGGACACGGATCGGTGTTGACTCGACACGCGGACACGAGATTCTCGGGTTTTCCAGACCCTGTTCAGGTACCCGTAATTTCTTGCTCGTAGCTCTGATTTCAATTCTGTCTGTTGCGTTGCGAACCCTGCGTGACCCTCTCGGTGCCCGGACAAACCGCTCGGGGCATCGCGTCCTGTGGTGATCGCACACCGCGATCCAAAAACAGGAAAAACCAGACCCTGTTTCACCCCGGAACCGAGTACGCCCCGCCAAACGGGACGACTTGGTCGCACGCGGTCTTCACAGATACGTGCGCGTCGTTGATACGGACGTGTGGGATTTCGCAGAAGTCGATTCGGATGTGCGTGCACACCGGAATCAACGCGTATCCGCCGACACTGCCCCGTATCCGTCGATTCTGGAACACGCTGTAACTTTGTGTACACACGTCGGATCGACACGAAACTTGCGCCATCGGACTCGTAGCGATACGCTGGTCCTGTGACCCAAGTTTGGTTCGATTCCGAGAACGTTGACAGAATCGTGTATCGTGGGCCCCACCGGCCCCACTCGACGGGCGATTTTGTGATCGGCTCATCGGAATCCAATTCTGGAAGTTCCGTTGGGTTCGTATCATCGTTCCTGACTTGTAGACACTGAGTTTGAGTGATTTGGAGACCTTTGACCCTGACACGCTTTTCGGTGCAAAGTGGCCCACATGTGGACCCCGCTTTGGCCCGAAAATGACCTTTTTGCCCCTGTGTCCAAATTGGACTCAAGTACAGGCGTTTTTAGCTATTTGATATCTTCTGAATCTAATGGTAATGTTTATTTCAGCAACCGGAGTAGTATCTGCAGATCACACTGAGACCAGAGCTACAGTTGGATCCAGGACCCCAGGCAAGTGTACCTTGCCAAACTTTGCAGTATTGTTACATATTTTCCTTGCTTCATTATATTGCTGTGCATGCTTAACCTAGGGCCGTGTGACGTACTTAGCGTCCGATTATTAGTCGGGTGCCAACACTGTACGCGGTGTTGGGTACGGTCATCTAGAGATGGACATTCGTGACACTATATATGCTCGTACTTGTCTTATCAAGTACCATATGACCCAGGTCACTGGACACTATTCATGAGATAGGATCTTCCCGAGATATTCGTGGTGATTCTGTATAGGATACAGGACTTGACAGAGATACTATATTCTTAGCTACTTTATGACTTGTTGCATTTAGCTATGATCGCGCTTGACATGGACAAGAGACGTTATGGTCATGGTATGCGTGATTACATTGGGTGGGGAGAGTCACACAGGATACAGGTTGATTATATACATCATGACAGCGTCTTAGTCTCCCATCGTGAGCTAGACGACTGCCGGCGTCTTAGTCTCCCATCGTGAGCTAGACAACTACATGATATCACTGCTACCGGCTCCCCGACACAGAGCTTGTAGTGGCTTCAGCCTGAGACTAGTGATGCTCTCACTTGCATTTCCACATAGATGGTTATATAGCTTACCCTATTTATTGCATTTTGCTGCACTGCATTTATTTTGGCTTGTATTTTCTGTACCTTGCTGTCCCCTGAGGACCTGGATCCGGACTTTGTCCCCAGGACTAGCAGAGGAGATCCACCTAGAGATATACAGTACAGGAGCATTATCAGGAGCAGAAGCAGGAGCAGGTGCCTACATTGGAGCAGTACCAGGATCCGAGGACGAGATCGTACCAGAGGACTTCTCCTGGGTAATGGTTTGAGATACTCATTTACTTCTGTTCCTATTTACTTTACTTCCAGTCTATTGCATTTTGTATTAGACTTGTGTTCTCGGATTGTTCTCCGAGACTCTTTGTTGAGATATGCTAGATTATATTTACTTGTTTTATTCTGGCATTTGATCTGTGATTACCTGTTGTGGATGAGATTAGTATAGACTGTGACAATCATTATTGGACCTGCTTATTGTTATATTACAGCTTAAGTATGCCTTGATGGATCCATTAAATTGGGTTGTCCATCGGTGCGTACTGCTGGCCATTATCACGCATCCGGTCCCTCGGTATTTTGGGACTGGGGCGTGACATGGTTTTTGTGGTGGCCCATGCAGGTCAACGACTAAATTGTTCGGTTTCAACTTAGGGACCGAGCAAGCCTGCAATAAAGAATAGGATAAGTTTTTAGGATCTCATCCACTTGCTTGAAACGTTCTTGATATCTATATCAGATTCGAATTTAATTCTTGACTTACATCCTGCCTTGATTTCTGTGCGCCTCTTATCGTTTATTTTGGTTGCAGAGTTATGGATTCACAAGCAAACGACGAGACACCTGCAATATCACCACGAGATGCTTTGGTAACCAATGAAGAGGAAGTAACACCAGTAGAAGAAGGCCAATCCGCTCAACAGCACAGTCAAGCGAATCAGCAAGATGACATTTCACCATCGACGCAATTGCCCGTAATTCTACCAGGGCAGGCCATGGACGGGCAGCAGATGTTTCAAATGATCTACGCAATAATGCAAGCTCAACAAGAGGCTTTGAGTCGCAGCCTAGCAATCGCACTAGCGCAGGCAGATCTACCAGTACGACGGCCAACGGCGGGCTCTATTTCTGATTTCCGACAGCTGAAGCCTCGCACATTTTCAGGCAAGGAGGAGCCCACTGAAGTTCACGAGTGGCTCACAAACACTCAACATCAATTAGAAGCAGCTGAGCTTCCAAAGGAACGTTGGATGACTGCCGTCAGAATGCAGTTGACGGACAATGCACATCACTGGTGGCTATCTGAGGAAACACGGCTCGGACCAGACCGAGTCACTTGGGAAGAGTTCTCTAGACTCTTTCAGGAGATGTACATTCCAGCTATCGCTCGATCAGAACTTCGGGACAAGTTCAATCACCTCACTCAGGATGCTAAGACGGTGGAAGAGTACAACGCGGAGTTCATTCGTCTAAGTCGCTTCGCCCCAACATTGATCCCGACAGAAGAAGAGAAGGCCGAGAAATTCTTCGACGGACTAAACATTGAGCTACAGAAACTAATTGGATCCGTTGCACCTACTTCGTATTCGGACGTCCTTGCTGCAGCACGACGCATGGAGCGCGTCATCAGGAGAGAGGCCAGTCTGAAGCGGCCATCCACATCAGCACCAGCCGGAGCACCACAAGAAGAAGTTGCAAAAAGACCTCACATGCACCAGCCACCAGAAGCATCTCCACCGGCAATACCTGTCTGTCCATATTGTCGCAGACGAGGCCATACAGAGGACGAGTGCAGACGAAAGAAGAGATTATGCATAGTTTGCGGATCCAGTCAGCATTTATTAAAGGAATGCCCTGAGCGTCGAGACAGATCACCAAGGGTTAACCAACAAGAAGTACCAGTACCGAGGCCAGCCTCTCCAGCATTGGAAGCACCGCAAACGAGCGTTGAAGGAACCAGACCACCAGCCCCAGGAGGGAATCAGCCGAGGCCACCCTTGGCACCACAAGCAACACTCTTCCAGCAGGCTCAACAGCAGCAGAGGAATCAACTGCAAGGACGTGAATAAGCTCCAGCGATGACTTTAGAGGACGCGCAGACTCATGGAGTAGCTAATGCGCGAAATTTTTCGTAGTATCTGTTTATAGATTTGTTTTATCTCGTGCCTATTGGTTCGTGACCTCAGACTTAACATATGTAATTTTGAACCTGCTTATAATTGATAAACAGTAGAGATTATAGGGTCTTTTGCTATTGTGCTTATCTTGTGATTGTTTTGTGAACTTAAATTAATTGGTACCTTCTTTCATCATCATCTAGCGTACTTCTAATTGTTGTACTACCTTGACTTATGCTGCTAATATAGCCTAGTTTTGCAAGCTTATCCTTTTATCGAGCTTGATCATGACATCTGTATTATTGGACGCGTACACTAATATAGTTGTCTATTCAGAATCAGTGTATTACGGTCTGATCAACCTTAGTGCATTTTGGTTCGCCTCTTCGCACGGCTACTTTACGTGGATTGGGATATATAGTTGACTAGTATACTTGCCCTCTAGATATGTCTGAGCATATCGTATCAGTTACATAACTGTACTAATACGAGCATACGAATAGGAATTTACCAATAGGATTTCAATCCACAACAACTTGACAATTCCCATTGGAATTCATTAAACGCCTTGATCCTGATACTTCTGTTCTACTAACTCACCCTTGAACTCTTTATCATTGATCTTCGTCTTCCCTTATTCCGGAAAGACGAAACCTCGTGCTTGGGTATAGGTTTGATTTATAGATAGTACTAGATACACCCCACCGGCCGGCCACAGTATTGATGACCCTTTTATATATGATTAAGGGATTATCATAGGTGATATGTTTGGTGTTAAAGACTTGAGGATTCAATAACATGATTCAAATAAGTTGGGCATAGCTTTATTAGATGTATAGCTTTAGATGATAGATGGGTAAAATCTAAGTTGGGTAGAGACCGCAATATTCACTTAAAAGGAATTCTTTAGACCCTACCCTAATTTAATTTCGAGGACGAAATTTTTATAAGTTGGGTAGATTGTAAGCCCCCTGATTTTCAGAATTTTAAATTTGGATTTTCCCCAATTTATCTGAAATTTTCGGGAATCGTGCCCTAGGCCTTGTTGATTTAAGAATTTTTAATTACGGTTAATTCATATTAAAATATTATGGAAATAATATTTTAGGGTGTAAAACGGAAAATCGGACATGTGGTAATTTTCGGTGAATTTATTGGACTCCGGAAACCCGTTTAAAGCCCTGAAGACCCATGAGGATTTAAACCGAATTAAATCCGTGCCAACGCCCGACATCCCCATGAGAGCCGAAGCCCAGCCCAAGGAGCGTTGACCCGTTGACCCAGCCCGAATCCTAGGGCTAACCCTAGTCCAATTCATGTAATGTACAAATACATGATTCCCTAGGTTTTTTCTCCACAAAAGAAAATAAAAAGAAAATAAAAAGAATCCCAAATTTCCCCAAATCCCAAATCCTAATAACCCTAACCCTAACCCTAACCTAGCCGTCGGCTACCCCACCGCCGGAGCAGCCGACCTCCCTCCACCGCGACGTCCGCCCCGCGGCCACGTCGGCCCCTCCTCCGCTCCTCCCGGCACCACGACCTCCCCGCTGCACCTCGCCGTCGATTCCTAACGCCACAGCCGCCATCTTCTTCCCCAATACACCTAAACCCTAGCAGCCGGAGCTCCGCCCCCTAGACCTCGCCGCCGACTAGTCCTCCTCCGCCTCGCTGCCCTAGACGCCCTGGCCTCCGGCTCCTTCCCCAGATCCGCCGCCTCCCTTCCTCGAACCCGCCTCCGCCCTAACCACCTGCTTCCTCCGCCTGCACCGCCCTCCGCGGACGACCCCAGCTCCCCAGGCCGCCGCGCTCACAGACCCCGACGACTCCCTGAGCTCCGTCGCCCCTGCCTCCTCCGACCAGCAGCGACGCCGTCTCCCTCACCTCTTCCTCCTTCTCCGCCCGACTTGCCGCCGAGAAGCCCGCCTCCGGCCGCCCTATCCACTTCTAGAACTTCCCTCACCTACAGCCGACCCGAGCCCCAACGTCGGCCAGTTCCGCCGTCCACCGCCGTGACCACCTCGCTGTTGCCTCTCTTCCTCCTCCACCTTCCACGCCGACGAAAACCCTAGCCTGGACACAACTCAGCCGAACACAGGACACGGATCGGTGTTGACTCGACACGCGGACACGAGATTCTCGGGTTTTCCAGACCCTGTTCAGGTACCCGTAATTTCTTGCTCGTAGCTCTGATTTCAATTCTGTCTGTTGCGTTGCGAACCCTGCGTGACCCTCTCGGTGCCCGGACAAACCGCTCGGGGCATCGCGTCCTGTGGTGATCGCACACCGCGATCCAAAAACAGGAAAAACCAGACCCTGTTTCACCCCGGAACCGAGTACGCCCCGCCAAACGGGACGACTTGGTCGCACGCGGTCTTCACAGATACGTGCGCGTCGTTGATACGGACGTGTGGGATTTCGCAGAAGTCGATTCGGATGTGCGTGCACACCGGAATCAACGCGTATCCGCCGACACTGCCCCGTATCCGTCGATTCTGGAACACGCTGTAACTTTGTGTACACACGTCGGATCGACACGAAACTTGCGCCATCGGACTCGTAGCGATACGCTGGTCCTGTGACCCAAGTTTGGTTCGATTCCGAGAACGTTGACAGAATCGTGTATCGTGGGCCCCACCGGCCCCACTCGACGGGCGATTTTGTGATCGGCTCATCGGAATCCAATTCTGGAAGTTCCGTTGGGTTCGTATCATCGTTCCTGACTTGTAGACACTGAGTTTGAGTGATTTGGAGACCTTTGACCCTGACACGCTTTTCGGTGCAAAGTGGCCCACATGTGGACCCCGCTTTGGCCCGAAAATGACCTTTTTGCCCCTGTGTCCAAATTGGACTCAAGTACAGGCGTTTTTAGCTATTTGATATCTTCTGAATCTAATGGTAATGTTTATTTCAGCAACCGGAGTAGTATCTGCAGATCACACTGAGACCAGAGCTACAGTTGGATCCAGGACCCCAGGCAAGTGTACCTTGCCAAACTTTGCAGTATTGTTACATATTTTCCTTGCTTCATTATATTGCTGTGCATGCTTAACCTAGGGCCGTGTGACGTACTTAGCGTCCGATTATTAGTCGGGTGCCAACACTGTACGCGGTGTTGGGTACGGTCATCTAGAGATGGACATTCGTGACACTATATATGCTCGTACTTGTCTTATCAAGTACCATATGACCCAGGTCACTGGACACTATTCATGAGATAGGATCTTCCCGAGATATTCGTGGTGATTCTGTATAGGATACAGGACTTGACAGAGATACTATATTCTTAGCTACTTTATGACTTGTTGCATTTAGCTATGATCGCGCTTGACATGGACAAGAGACGTTATGGTCATGGTATGCGTGATTACATTGGGTGGGGAGAGTCACACAGGATACAGGTTGATTATATACATCATGACAGCGTCTTAGTCTCCCATCGTGAGCTAGACGACTGCCGACGTCTTAGTCTCCCATCGTGAGCTAGACAACTACATGATATCACTGCTACCGGCTCCCCGACACAGAGCTTGTAGTGGCTTCAGCCTGAGACTAGTGATGCTCTCACTTGCATTTCCACATAGATGGTTATATAGCTTACCCTATTTATTGCATTTTGCTGCACTGCATTTATTTTGGCTTGTATTTTCTGTACCTTGCTGTCCCCTGAGGACCTGGATCCGGACTTTGTCCCCAGGACTAGCAGAGGAGATCCACCTAGAGATATACAGTACAGGAGCATTATCAGGAGCAGAAGCAGGAGCAGGTGCCTACATTGGAGCAGTACCAGGATCCGAGGACGAGATCGTACCAGAGGACTTCTCCTGGGTAATGGTTTGAGATACTCATTTACTTCTGTTCCTATTTACTTTACTTCCAGTCTATTGCATTTTGTATTAGACTTGTGTTCTCGGATTGTTCTCCGAGACTCTTTGTTGAGATATGCTAGATTATATTTACTTGTTTTATTCTGGCATTTGATCTGTGATTACCTGTTGTGAATGAGATTAGTATAGACTGTGACAATCATTATTGGACCTGCTTATTGTTATATTACAGCTTAAGTATGCCTTGATGGATCCATTAAATTGGGTTGTCCATCGGTGCGTACTGCTGGCCATTATCACGCATCCGGTCCCTCGGTATTTTGGGACTGGGGCGTGACAAAGAGAATGGAAAATAGGCAATGCATCTTGTCTTGTACTATTGTTGCCTCAACAGCATACCTCTTGTCTTGTACTCTTGTCTTGTACTCTTGTCTCGTACGCTTGTTGCCCCAACCATGTAAATGGATAACTTACCTGAGACGTCGTTCGATCACGGACAACTTGTGCACAGGGATGGTCTAGCGGGCGATGCTGGGGCACTGGCATCGTCCCGGTCCGGGCGAGACCAATTGTTTTAGTCTCTTGTTCTTGGCGGAATGGTTTGCAGCGCCTCTTGTACTTTCGTTGCATACCATTCTCGTCAAAGACTATACCGTCCAATATGGCATACGCCAGTGATCGCCTTGTACTTAACTTGTTGCATGCTTGCTGGTAAAAAACAAAAGATAACAAGTCATCCTCGCTTAGCGGCTATCCGCGTGCGAGATATTGTATCGCATGAAACAAATAAACTGAACACCTGAACAATCTTAAAATAAGTACTCGTGTTTGCATATGCTATGCCTCCTGAATGTTTATACATGCCCTGCTTAAATTAACAATGTTTGCCTTGGACAGGGAAGGACGAATGGTAAGTTGGTAAGTCTCGCCGTGTTTCCTCTTATGTCGCACGGCGCACTGCCACACGAGTTAGGCTATTCAATATTTGCATGAAACTGATCCTAAGGCAACTAGAAAGACAACTTAATAGTTGTGCACGGAACCTGTATTACGTGTTTGGATTTGTCGAGCGGGCGAGTAGCTTCCCCACCAGTGCATTCAATGTACTGATAATCTACCAATTTGTATGCAGGGTGCGGGAGAACTTCGTTCGGTGCGGACGCCTCCTACGCGCGTGCTAAGGCGTGGAGATCACTCCGAAGCAGCGGTGCGTCCGGAACGAAAGCACATATACAAGACATAATATTGTGAACATCGCCTGAACATCGCCTAATCATCGCATGTACAATCATTCCAAAATTGTAGCCACTTGGCACGCTTTATGTTTCAGAGAGAGAGGCTTAAGAGACTTGTAATCTCGGCTATACGCCGCCTGTAATACATCTTTATATCAATAAAGAGCTTGCTTTACTTCAACTTGTGTTTCAATGTTTCCGCTATATTGTCGACTCAGTGAACCTGTTACCGATAGCCTATGCGTTCATGATTCCGCTGCACTCGGATAATCTGTGCGACTCTGTGGCTTAGAACTCTTACCACCAGCCAACGAACCACGGCCTTGCACGGACGTGGCTAACGCTCGTGCGGCATCATGCCCGGATGGGTCAAAGCGGTTATTCCGCGGGAGCGCTGGCGCGGTGATTCTCGCCTAGCGGGAACGGCCGATTTGCCTGCGGAAGATCGGGGCATGACAGATTGGTATCAGAGCCTGGCTTCTACGCCTTTGGACTTCGATTCGAATATCTCTGTTTCGAAAGCTCGTTCGTGGGTTATGTGCACGCTCTCTCTCAATGCCTCGATGGGATATTCCAATAATAAGTCTAAATACTTTTAAAATGTGTTTTGAATGATATGCTTGCTTATATGTTGTTGTGCTGCGAGTGGCCTTTGTGCCAACCTGTGCGAACCCTTGAGAGTATCGCTAGTAGCTTGTCCGATTTTACTAACTCTAAGTTTGGTTGAATGCATCTATTCGAGGGACGCCTTGAACTAGTGCACCATCCAAGACTTAAGAAAAGGTGAAACTCGAGTGCTAAGACTTCGCTATCACTAAGTTGGTTGATGTGTTCACGCTAGAGGGGCCCTTCGAAAGTGCGCACGATCCAGTCTAAGCGATATGCTGATTTTGAAGCTTGTGCAAGTGAATATCCAAATGAAGCAAGTGCAACGACTTGTCTAGGATTGCCTCAACCCTAGATTACTGCTTGTCCTCAGTAAGTCTCGAGGACGAGACTTTTTCTGAGTTGGGTAGGATGTAACACCCCGTTCCGCTCAAGCGGACTGCCGTCTCAAACGGCAAAAGTGCAGCTGTCCCGACCCGCCTTGCCTCAAACGAGAAGCAAAGGATATCCAGACTTGTCCCTACAGGAACCTGACTTAGGCTTTCAGAGGCTCGCTTGACGTATCGCTCTACCGAGGCGAATCATCGCTAAGGTGGGTGGCTACGGTGAACTTGTCTTTGCTTAGCCAACACACATAAAATCTGGAATGTTCATGCTAGTCGCTAGGTGATTCACCCCCTGCATGCTAATAAATCTAACGCACCTAGCTAAGAGAATAATCCCAACTTGTATTGCTATGCTAGAACATGGAAAATGAAATACTGCTATATTCAGACCCTCGTATGCTAAGTCCCTAACGGTTTCATTTCTCGGCTTACCTTCGGGTCCGAGCAATCGTGTTTACTTATGTTTCCTTAGAAACGCATGCTTGTCTGCTTGTACGTTACCTCGACTCAATACTTGTAACATAGCCAGGCCAACACCCTGTTATACAGGATATTGTTCAGAATGTCTAAGAGAATAGAAAACAGGCAATGCATCTTGTCTTGTAGTATTGTTGCCTCAACAGCATGCCTCTTGTCTTGTACTCTGTCTTGTACTCTTGTCTTGTACGCTTGTTGCCCCAACCATGTAAATAGATAACTTACCTGAGACGCCGTTCGATCACGGACAACTTGTGCACAGGGATGGTCTAACGGGCGATGCTGGGGCACTGGCATCGTCCCGGTCCGGGCGAGACCAATTATTTTAGTCTCTTGTTCTTGGCGGAATGGTTTGCAGTGCCTCTTGTACTTTCGTTGCATACCATTCTTGTTAAAGACTATACCGTCCAATATGGCATACGCCAGTGATCGCCTTGTACTTAACTTGTTGCATGCTTGCTGGTAAAAAACAAAAGATAACAAGTCATCCTCGCTTAGCGGCTATCCGCGTGCGAGATATTGTATCGCATGAAACAAATAAACTAAACACCTGAACGATCTTGAAATAAGTACTCATGTTTGCATATGCTATGCCTCCTGAATGTTTATACATGCCCTGCTTAAATTAACAATGTTTGCCTTGGACAGGGAAGGACGAACGGTAAGTTGGTAAGTCTCACCGATTTTCCTCTTATGTCGCACGGCGCACTGCCACACGAGTTAGGCTATTCAATATTTACATGAAACTGATTCTAAGACAACTAGAAAGACAACTTAATAGTTGTGCACGGAACCTGTATTACGTGTTTGAATTTGTCGAGCGGGCGAGTAGCTTCCCCACCAGTGCATTCAATGTACTGATAATCCACCAGTTTGTATGCAGGGTGCGGGAGAACCTCGTTCGGTGCGGACGCTTCCTACGCGCGTGCTAAGGCGTGGAGATCCCTCCGAAGCAGCGGCAACAGTAATTCCAAACTCAGCTAAAAAAATGCTACATTGATATTGATACACGTTCTAACAATGTTGTTAAAATAATAATTAAAATATTATAATTAAAAGTATGAGAAAAATAAGTGAGTGGATGTTTACATAAAATATAAATCTACACTACTATATAATAAGAAAAATTAAGGCTTAACCATGTGAGTTTTTTTTAAACATTCTTATCTATATTTAAAAAAAAAATTTAATTTAACATAGATAGTTAAGTAATTACATATATAATAAAAAAATCAAGGGGAGTTGTTGTTCCCTTTTTCAAGTAGTAAAAATTAAAAGGTTTTCTTATTCTTAGTTTATAAAATATTAAAAATTAGTAAAAAAAAAAGATCATTGTTTGCTTTTTCCAATATGAATTTTCAAGTATTATAAAATATTTGCAATGCACAATATATACTAGTAATATATAACTAGGGGTTGGGGAACACGCATTATGTGTGCGATTTTCAGTAAAAAAAAGGATACAAAAAGAGAGGGTTTACTGTTTAGATTAGCATAGAAATTTGAGTTATTAGGTCAGTAAAATGACTTTTTTTTAAAAGAATATAGGCAAACACACACACACACACACACACACACACACACAGAGTTATGATGAATTTATATTAGTATGTTAGTTTTAGTTAATTGGTGAATGAATGACCTTTCTACCCAAAAATAATAATATTTTTTGGGCTAATTAGCGTTTAGACCCTGGATTTTATGTCAGCTTAAGGACCAACCCATGTTGAAAATGAAGGTATAATTGAAAAAATAAAACCAAAAATAAAAAAATTAAGGGTCCAAAATTTCTAATTTGACATGTTATGACTTAAAATCTGAATTGGTCTAAAATCCAGGGTCTAAAGGCTAATTAGCCCTATTTGTTTTGCAAAAAAGTATTAAAAATAGTAATATTTTCGATATTTGGATTATATATTTCGGATTATATATTATATTATATTATATTATATTATATTATATTATTTTATTTTATATATATATATATATACACACACATATATATATATATATATATATATATATATATATATATATATGGGAAAATGGGGTATGAGCCATAGGCTCATACTATTATATGAGCCATCCTACGTGGCTTTTATGTGGCCCAATAAAAATGAAGTGACATGGAAAAGAAAATTTATATAGATAGATATAAAAGATTTGATAAATAATAATAAGCAAAATCTTTTGCCTAGGAACTTACCAAATCTTTGGCTTGGAACTTGAAGATTGGGAGTTAGAGTACGGGCCTCTCCTCTCCTATACCGTCGACGTCTCGAGCGTGGTGCTCGATTCTGTGTATGTCGGCTTCTCTTCTGCTACCGGCAATGCTCCGACTTCTCACTGCATTCTCGGGTGGAGCTTCGCGGTGAATGGAAAAGCCGAACCTTTCGACTACGCAAAGCTTCCTCGACTTCCTCTCGATGACGACGCGAAGAAAGGTGCATCGCTGACAATACTGTTGCCAATTGTTCAGTGTTCCCTTCTGCTACTGGTCATTTCTTCTATAGCGTTTGTTGTGAGTCATCGATTCAAATACGCCGAATTACTTGAAGATTGGGAGCTAGAGTACGGGCCTCATCGGTTCTCGTATAAGGATCTCTTCCAAGCTACCAAAGGCTTCAAGGAGAAAGAGCTACTCGGGGCAGGAGGCTTTGGTAGAGTCTACCGGGGGGTCCTGTCGGCTTCCAACACCGAAATAGTAGTAAAGAGAGTCTCCCACGAATCGGAACAAGGGATGAAGGAGTTCGTAGCTGAAATCTTGAGCATAGGCCAGCTGCGGCACCGGAACATCGTCCATCTCTTGGGCTACTGCCGCCGCAGAGGCGAGCTCCTCCTGGTCTACGATTTCATGCCCAACGGTAGCTCCTCCTGGTTCCAGTCGAGAATATTAGGCACGGTCCGGTCGTACAAGAATTTGTCGAGGCTACCGTTGGGCATGAAATCGTAGACCATGAGGAGCTCGCCTCTGCGGCGGCAGTAGCCCAAGAGATGGACGATGTTCCGGTGCCGCAGCTGGCCTATGCTCAAGATTTCAGCTACGAACTCCTTCATCCCTTGTTCCGATTCGTGGGAGACTCTCTTTACTGCTATTTCGGTGTTGGAAGCCGACAGGACCCCCCGGTAGACTCTACCAAAGCCTCCTGCCCCGAGTAGCTCTTTCTCCTTGAAGCCTTTGGTAGCTTGGAAGAGATCCTTATACGAGAACCGATGAGGCCCGTACTCTAGCTCCCAATCTTCAAGTAATTCGGCGTATTTGAATCGACGACTCACAACAAACGCTATAGAAGAAATGACCAGTAGCAGAAGGGAACACTGAACAATTGGCAACAGTATTGTCAGCGATGCACCTTTCTTCGCGTCGTCATCGAGAGGAAGTCGAGGAAGCTTTGCGTAGTCGAGAGGTTCGGCTTTTCCATTCACCGCGAAGCTCCACCCGAGAATGCAGTGAGAAGTCGGAGCATTACCGGTAGCAGAAGAGAAGCCGACATACACAGAATCGAGCACCACGCTCGAGACGTCGACGGTATAGGAGAGGAGAGGCCCGTACTCTAGCTCCCAATCTTCAAGTTCCAAGGCAAAGATTTGGTAAGTTCCTAGGCAAAAGATTTTGCTTATTATTATTTATCAAATCTTTTATATCTATCTATATAAATTTTCTTTTCCATGTCACTTCATTTTTATTGGGCCACATAAAAGCCACGTAGGATGGCTCATATAATAGTATGAGCCTATGGCTCATACCCCGTTTTCCCTATATATATATACACCAAATTGTTCAGGATATGCTTGAGTTGCACGTGGGATAAGCACTCAGTCTGCATATATAATCGCACTGTCACTATCTTAGAAGAGAAACCCCTCTCTCACTCACTGTACCGCTTTAGCGACAATTTTGAGATCAATCTCCTTCTTCTCCTCCACTTACTTATTACACTATGATGTCTCCGTGTATTGGTATGATTCTTCTAAATTAGGGATTTCGAAGTACTTCTGATGCATTCTGTAGGAGATTTTGAAATTTGGGTTTTTCGAGGTATTCTTGATGCATTTTGTACGGTCCTTTAAATTTAGGATTTTTAAAGTATGTAAATTTGTATGATTCGTCAGCCCTTGTTCCGTGTGTTACATATTTGATTTGCCATATTATAGAAGCAACACATTTCTTTACTATTGTTTAAATATAAAATAATAATAATTTTTGACAATCCTTCTACCTATTTTAAAAAATTGTCATAAATAATATCGGATTTTCAAATTTCTTAGTACTGTTTAAAAAAACAAAAACAAACTGATAGGTAATTCCAAACTCAGCTAAAAAATGCTACATTGATCTCTATTATTATAGCGAGGCTCGAAAATGACTCAAAATTGAGCCGTTTAAGCTGTTTGTAAATACTCTAAAATTTTATTGAAAAATAAATTACGGGAGGCTTGAAAATGACTCAAAATTGAACCATCTAAGCCGTTTATAAATCCTCTTGTAATTAATAAGTAAAAATTATAAAAATATTCTAACTACCAGCGTACGTGTTTTTCTTACGTAGAAAATCTTAAAATTATTATAATTATCAAAACATATATTCAAATTTATAAAAAGAAATAAAATAACAAATTCAAATAAAAATATATTCAATATTAAAAATATATTTAAACTATTTTTTTAATATCTAAACATATATCCAAAGTTACAAACGCATATGTATAGCAACTTTTAATTTAAATATATTAAAATCAAATTTAAACTATTTTAACATTATTTAAATTTTTATTAATTTTTTCAAAAATATCATAAAAAATTTATATCTATTTTTTTTAATAAACATTTATATATATATAACAAATCTTAATTTACAAATATTTAAACTATTTTTAACAATATTTAAAAAATATTTATGTGCAACCAACGTGCATTTACTAGTATTGATACACGTGCCAACAATGTTGCTCAAATAATAATTAAAATATAATAATAAAAAATATGTGAAAATAAGTGAGAGGATGTTTACATAAAATATAAATCTACACTACTATATAATCAGAAAATTTAAGGAATTTAAGGCTTCAACATGTAAGTTTTTGTTAAAATTATATTCTTATTTATATCAAATTAAAATTGTTCATTAAATTTAACATAGATAGTTAAGTAATTACGTATATAATAAAAAATTAAGGGTAGTTATTGTTCCCTTTTTTCAAGTAGTAAAAAATTAAAAGGTTTTGTTAAAAAAAATAGTAAAAAATATATCATTTTTTCTTTTTCCAATATGAATTTCAAGTAGTATAAAATATTTGCAATGCACAATATATACTAGTAATATATAACTAGGGGTCGGGGAACACACATTACGTGTGCGATTTTTAGTAACAAAAATATGGGCACAAAAGAGAGGATTTACTATTTTAGATTAGCATAGAAATTGGAGTTGGCGCGCAATACTCAACACAACTCTATAGAAATCGGATCGGCCCCAGTGCTCGGCGACCGTCCGCGGAACTGGATTCGAAAAACCACCTTGTGCACAAGTTGTCCGTGACCATGCGTATCCTCAAGTTTTTCAGATTTTTGCAGGTACAGATATAATTACAAATTCAGATTCGGTCAGTACAATATCGACTCCCCGAGCCGCCAGATTCAGTACAGGACGAGTATTGATTTTTGGAGATGTGGTAATGTTATCTTGCTTAACTGTCCAATGATACAGTCTGTCACGCCTCAGTTCCAAAATACCGAGAGACTGGACACGTGGCAATGGCCAGCAGCACGCACCGATGGACAACCCAATTTAATGGATCCATCAGGGCATGCTTAAGCTGTAGTCTAACAATAAATAGATCAAGTATTACAAGTCACAGACTATTCTAATCTCATCCACAGAATATAAACACAGATCAAAAGCCAGAATAAATGCAAATGAATATAAACTAGCATATCTCAACAAGAGTGTCTCGAGGAACAATCCGAGAATAAGTCTGTTACATCAAAGCAAATAGACATGAATTAAAGTAACTGGAAATAGAAATATCTGAGTATGTAAAGCCAATACTCAGGAGAAGTCTTCGGGCACGATCTCTTCCTCGGTTCCTGGTTCTGCTCTGATAAGTGCTCTGGTCCCGTAAACCTCGGGATAGATCTCGTCAGTCAATCCTGGGGACATAGTCCATTCCAGGTCCTCAGGGGACATAACAAGGTACAAATAATACAAGCCAAAATAAATGCAGTGCAGAAATAAAGGAACAATAGGGTAAATAAATAAACCAGCTAAGTGATATGCAAGTGAGAGTTTTAGTCATACTCAGGCTGAGACTACTACAGGATCAGTGTCGAAGAAACCATAGCAGTATTTTCTCGAAGGGCCAGTAAGGTACCAAAGCTCTGTGTCAGAGTCTAAGGCACTTCCATTAAAATATTATATATATATATATAATCAGCCTTTTGTATGGTAAATCTCTCCCCACCCAATGTAATCTCACGTCACAGTTTCATAATGTCTCATGTCCATGTCACGCAAGATCAAGCTAATGCAACAAGTCAGAATAATTCTAAGCATGTAAACTGTATACGTCAGGCATATGTATCCTACACAGAATCACCATGAATATCTCAAGAAGATTCCGTCACATGAAATAGTGTCAGGTGTCCTGGGTATAATATACTTGATAATGCAAGTACGAGAATGTAAATGGTCACAAATGTCCATCTCTAAATGACGTACCCAACACCGCGTACGGTGTTGGCACCCGACTATAATCGGACACTAGGTACGTCACGCGGTTTCTAGGTTAAGCATGTACAACAGTTAATTAAATCAAGTAAATAGGTAACAATACTGCAGGATTTTGGCAAGGTACACTTGCCTAGTGTTTCGGCTCCAACTGTAGCTCTGGCGGCAACGGGATTTGCAGGCAGTACTCCGGTTGCTGAAATAAACATCACCATCAGATCCAAAAAATATCAAACAGCTAGAAACGTCTGTCCTTGAGTCCAATTTGGAGACAAGGGCAAAAATGACAATTTCGGGTCAAAACGGGGTCCGCATGTGGGCCCGCTTCGCACCGAAAAATGTGTCAGAGACAAAGGTCTCCAAATTCGTCAAACTTAGTGTCAACAGGTCAGGAACGATGATACGAACCCAACGGAACTTCCATAGTTGGATTCCGATGAGCCGGTCACAAAATCGCCCGTCAAGTGGAGCCTGTGGGGCCCACGATACGCGATTTTGTCAACGTTTTCAGAATCGAACCAAACTTGGGTCACAGGACCAGCGTATCGCTACGAGTCCGATGGCGCAAGTTTCGTTTCGATCCGACGTCTGTACACAAAGTTAGGACGCGTTCCAGAACTGACGGATACGGGACGGTGTCCGCGGATACGCGTTGATTCCGGTGTGCACGTACATCCAAATCAACTTCTGCGAAATCCCACACGTCCGTATCAACGACGCGCACGTATCTGTGAAGACCGCACGCGACCAAGTCGTCCCGTTTGGCGGGGCGTACTCAGTTCCGGGGTGAATCAGGGCATTGTTTTTTCTGTTTTTGGATCGCGGTTCGCGATGGGCACAGGACGCGATGCACCGAGCGGGTTGCACGGGCACCGAGAGGGTCACGCAGGGTTCGCGATGCAATAAACGGAATCGAAAACGGGTAGACGAGCAGAGAGATACGGGTACCTGAACAGGGCTCCTGGAATCCGGAATTTCCGTGTCCGACACGACTCGACGTGTCCGTGTCCTGAGTCGAAGTCGCCTAGGGTTAGGGTTCTGGTTCGCCGGAGAGAGAGTCGGAGGAGGCTGCGGGTCAGGGGAGGCCGACGAGGGGCTGACGGGGCTGGGTGGACGACGGGCGGCCTGACGGCAGCGGCTAGGTCGCCGGATCCGGGTGGCGGCGAGCGGGTTCTGGGAAGAGGGAGGGTGTCGTCGAGGTCTGGGGAGCGCGGCGGCCTGGGGAGCTACTGCTGCGTCTGGAGGGGACTCGGCGGGCGGAGCGGCGAGGTCCGGAGCTAGGGAAAAGAGGTGGCCGGAGGGGTGGCCGGAGCTAGGGCTAGGTTAGGGGAGGGAGATGAGGGAGGAGGTGAAGAGAGAGGGATTTTATAGGGGGAACCCGCGGGGAGGTGGCCGGACGAGGCGGAGAGAGGGGGTGTCGTGGCGTAGGGTGCGGGCGGGTCTGACGCGGGCTCCGGCGACGTGGCCGGAGCCGCCACCGGAAAATTCGGGGAAAGAAACTGGGGAGGAAGAGGTCAGAACGGGTCGGGCGGCGGGTTCAGGTCTGGCCGACCCGACCCGACCCGATAGCCAACCGGGCTGGCTCGGTTTAGGCTGGGCTCAGTTTATTTGGGTTTGGTTTAGTTTTGTTAAATAATCAAATAATTATAAAAATAGTTTTTAGGTGGTATAAAATAGGTCCGGGGCCCAATAAATTTTCAGAAAATTATCCTAAGTCTAGTTTTTTATTTTACACCCAAAATATTATTTTCATAATATTTTAATATATTTTAAAATTATTTAATTTTATTAAATGCCAAAAATATCTCGTTTTTAATTAGTAAAAATTCCCGAAAAATCTCAGAAAATTCCGAAAAATTCGGTTTTGAAAATCTTAAAAAATAAGGGGGTTTACACAGTCCCCTAGTTCAGGAAATGCCTTGGCGACCTTACGGTCCCGAATACTTTCAATGTTCTAATACTTGGTTCGAAACGACTATCTTGATAGTCTTCCTGCCTCAACTGAACGAATCACAGATAGTGCAGTGCGATGAATTGTGGCATGCATATAAGTGACAAGCATTAAATCGAGGCAACGAGTACAAGTTTGCATATAAGTAGGCAAGCATTGCATTTGTTGGAAACATAAGCATAATGAAACATATAGTATAGCCTACCTTAGAACATAAGCCTTTACGTTTAGCACGGGTCTAAGGGGTAGTGCGAGGCGTGCAGTGTAAACAAGTGAAGCAGTGCACTACGAAGAGCATATGATGATCTACTCGAGGCATAGCAGTGTCTACTTTCACAAGACAAAGGTAGCATGCGAGGGTCCAAGTTATAAACCAAAATTTATTTCCATGTTCTAACACAAGCAATACAAGATGAGATTATTTCCTTAGCTATGTGCGTTGTATTCTTATTTAGTATGCGTTGATGATTCACCTAGCGACTAGCATGTATCGTCCATATTTTAAGTGTGCTGGCTAAGCAAAGACAAGTTCATCGTAGCCACCCACCTTAGTGATGATTCGCCTCGGACGAGCGATACTCCGAGCGAGCCTTTGAAAGTCTAAGTCTGAATTCCTGAAGGGCCAAGTCCGGAATCCTTTGCCTCAAACGAGTCTTCTCGCTGAGAAAAAGCGGGTCGAATCGTTGCACTTGCGCTGTTTGAATCGACTGTCCGCTTGAATGGAACGGGTCGTTACAGCGGCGAGGGGGGTGGCGGAGGGGGGGGGGGGTGTCGGGGCTGGGAGCGGGGGCCTGCAGCAAGGAGGGGGAAGAAGACGTGTATTTTCGTCCAAAAAAATGAGTCAAACGAGTTGACCGTTAGGAAGAGACAGTTTCCGTCAAAAGTTGGAGGACTTGTACATTATGGAAACATTTTGGGGTGCCCCCTAAATATAGGTAAATAAAATGGGGATAAGTCAAAATTTCTCTATAGATTACTAGTATATATGCACGTGCTTTACACGTATCCTGGAGTAGATAGTTATAGGGTCTCCTATAATATTTGATATTAGAGTTTATGTCTCCATTTACACTGTTCACGGTCTAAAATTAGCCTAAATGGAGACATAAACTCTAATATTGAACAATATAGAGATATACACTCTAATATTAAATATTATATAAGACCATATAACTAAATAAACCTAAATAAATAAATATTTATTATTTACCAAATTATTCAGGAATATGCGTGAGTTGCAGTGGGATAAACACTCAGCTTGCATAGGACTATGCTATGATTACAACCAAATGCCTACAACCCTCTTACAACCGTCACGTGACGACCACGTGGTGCCCACGTGGCGACTACGTGAGGACTGTCCATTGGAGGAAGAGGGAGAAGTGGAATCCGTTTGTTGTCCGGATGGCCGTCACGTGACAGAAATGCCACGTGACAACCGTTCATGGTGGAAATGGTGGGACATGGTGTAGCCCACCTGACAGGAGAAAGAGTGGGTAGTAAGACAGTTGTAAGCATTTGATAGTAAACTTAGCATTATTGAGCCATGGTGGAAATGGTGTAGCCCATCTGGCAGGAGAAAGAGTAAGTTGTAAGAAAGTTATAAGCATTTGATAGTAAACTTAGCATTATTGAGCCTGCATATATACAGCACGTGAGATAAGCATTCACTGTCACTATCTAAGAGGAGAAATCAAACAACCCCCCCCCCCCCCCCCCCCCCCCACACACGCGCACACACACACACACACACACACAATCCTCTCTCTCTCTCTCTCTCACATACACACACTGTACCGCTTTAAGACAATTCCGATGTCAGTGACCTTTTTCCCGTCCACTTACTTTCTCCCTCTCTTATAATTTTCTGTTCCTCCATTATTTTTTATATCAATTCTATAGTAATTACACTTCCACTCCTCTGTGTATTGGTATGATTCTTCTAAATTAGGGATTCGAATTATTTCTGATGCATTTGTACGGTCCTTTAATTTTAGAGTATGTAAATTTGTATGATTCGTCAGCCCATTTTCCGTGTGCGCAAGAATTTCTTATACATTTCGTACTATTATTCTAAATTTACTTTATATTTTGTATGCTTCCCTGAATTGAGGGGTTTTGGAGTATTTTTGTTAAATTTTATATGAATCTTCCACGCTCATTTCGTAAAGATGACAATTTTCCTTCTCTCTGTGTTATTTTTTTTCCTCTCAAGAATTTTGATGCAATTTTTAAGACTCTTCCAAATTAGGGCTTCTGAAGTTTGATGCATTTCCGTGTGATTTTCACAAATCAGGGTTTCCTAAATTCTTCTTGGTGCATTTGTATAATTCTCACAAATTTAGGGGTTTTTAAGTATTTTGATGCTTTTCTTATGACTCATCCGTACCAGTTTCATAGTAATTAGGCTAGGACTTGCTCTCTGCATGTTTTCGTTTTTGCATACATTTTGTACGATCCTTATAATTGAAGGATTTTGATGCATTTTGTGCGATTTTTCTAAATTAGGGGGTTTGGGAGTAATTTTGATGCTTTCTGTATTATTCTTCTAAACTAGTAAACTAGGGGTTTTGAAGTATTCTTGATGCATTTTGTATGATTATTTTAACCTTAGTTTTTTTTTTGAAGTATTTTGATAAATTTATTATGATACTTCCATATCAATTTTTGTAATTAGGTTAGCTCTTGCTCTCTGTGTGTGTGTTTTGTGTGTGTGTTTTTGCATGCATTTTGTATGCCTATTGTAATTTAGGGTTTCTGATGAATTTATGATGCATTTTGTATGATTCTTCTAAATTATTTTTTTGGAAGAATTTTAGATAATTTTGTTATGATTCTTCTAAATTAGTGTTTGTGATGTATTCTTGATGCATTTTCTATGGCTCTTATAAGTTTAGGGTTTAGGTAATATTTTGATACATTTATTGTGATTGTTCTGTAAAAGTTTCAGTAATTAGGGCTTCTGATGGATTTCTTTTCTTGCATGCATTGTGTATGATTAGAATAATTTAGAGTTTCTGATGGATCTGATGCATTTTGTATGATTCTTCTATATTACTTTTCCGCAAAGAATTTTAGATGATTTTGTTATGATTCTTCTAAATTGGGAAAATTTTGATGAGTTTTGTACTATTCTTTTTTAAATTTAGGGTTTTTGAAGTATTTGTTGTTCCTGCTGTACAAAGTACGACAAAAAACCGAAAAATACAATAACTTGACGCTTACAACAACTTGCACGGAAAAGAAGATTGCAAACTGACTTGAATTACAACCTTTGAATTCAACAACTAACAATGCAACCAAGTTGTTACAACAAGAAGAAAACTGAATTGAAAAAGCTTGCTGGAGTGATTAAGATCACCGTTGTTCAAAGTAAGATTTGATTATTCCGTCGATCTGCTCCCAGAAGCCAGCAAGTTCAAAAGATATAACTTCTAGAACGCCCATTTGTCACTCTTACACGGACATAATTTGTGTACACGAACTGTAATCACTTTGTTAACCTTCCTCTCTTAGCATATAGTCACTTGTTCTCGCTTACAAAAGAGAACTAGTGATTAAACAAGGGAGTCAATCTCCTTAGCAGCCTACTACCCCTTAATGGGCATTAAAACCGGAGAGCTACTCCCCGTTAAGTGGGTGGCCACAACAGTAACCCCCACTAAATGGACAGTTTTGCTCAGAAGCAGCGAACAACCATCGTCGTGCATTTCCGTGCCAGAGGCTTCTGCGCGAAAATCTGTGCAACATTTTGCGCAGAAACAACACCAATCCTCTGCGTGGAAGTGCAAAGTGCACCATCAAAACGTCACTTTGCGCCCTTCGTTCGAGTCCGAGTCGTCTAGCTCCGAAGGAAAATTTCAAAGAAATGAGTGACAAAAAACATAAATATTTCTTGGAGGGCTTGAACCTTGTCATCTAGAAAAACACCCCACCATCTTAAGTTCTTAACCACATGAGCTACCACATCATATGTGCACAAGTCAATAAAAGATTAATCTTATATTGAAATACACACTTGGGATTGCCACATGGTTGTGGGACTATTCTCTAGAATACAAATTCAAACCCCAACATTATTTTGATCAATTTTGTATGATTCTTCCATACCAGTTTTAGAGTAATTACATTTGCCCCTTCTCTCTGTGTGTGTGTGTGTGTGTGTGTGTGTGTGTGTGTTTTGAAGAACTTTTGATGTATTCATACGATTCTTCAAAATTCAGGCTTTGGAGAATTTTTGATATATTTTGTATTATTGTTCTAAATTTGGATTTTTTTGAAGTATTTTTTGAAGAATTTTGTATGGTTCTTCCATACGATTTGCATAGTAATTTCATTAGCTCTTTGTTATCTCATGTCTGCTTTTTGTGAATAAAAAGACTAATTGAAGGGAAGTGTTTTTTCAAACAAGGAGGAGTTGAGGCAACTAGTCAATCAAATGATATTGATCACGTTTCCCATCTCTTCTTGGAAACAAGTGGGATGTGGCAATTCTGCCAACATCTCTTTTGTTAGTTGGGCGAAGAATCAGCACGAATTGGATTTTATCTCTCCATTTTCTTAGATTTTTGATTCATTTGCATGAGTCTTCTACGTTAGGATTTTTGATGCATTGTGATGCCTGCCGTATGATTCCCCTGTACCAATTTCATAGTGTTTACATTCCCTGAGTGTTTTTTGAAGAATTTTTGTTGCATTTGTATGATTATTCTAAATTTGGGTTTCTGAAAAATATCTGATGCATTTTGTACGACCTTTTCTAAATTTAGGGTTTTTGATGAATTTTCTGTGATTCTTCCATTACCAATTCCATGATAATTACATTAACACTTTCTCTCTGTGTTTTTCCAAGAAGATTTGATGTAATTTTCACGATTCTTCTAAATTGGGTTGTTTGAAGAACTTTAGATGTATTTTGTATTATTCTTCTAAATTAGGGTGTTTGAAGAATTTTTGATGCATTTTGTTCTAGTCTTCTAAATTAGGTTTTTCAAGTATTTTTGATTTGTATGATTCTTCCATACAAATTCCATATACATTACCCTTTTTCACAATCTGTTTTCTTTAATGCATTTTGTACTATTCTTATAAAATTAGGGTTTATGAGTAATTTTTGGTGCATTTTGTATTATTCTGCTAGATTAGGGCTTTTGAAGTATTTTTGAATCGTGTTTGAAGAATTTTTGATGCATTTTTGTACTAGTCTTCTAAATTAGGTTTTTCAAGTATTTTTGATTTGTATGATTCTTCCATACGAATTCCATATACATTACCCTTGCACATCTGTTTTCAATGCATTTTGTACAATTCTTATAAAATTTAGGGTTTATGAGTCATTTTTGGTGCATTTTGTATTATTCTGCTAGATTAGGGCTTTTGAAGTATTTTTTTTTAATAACATTATATGATTCTTCCATACCCAACTTCATAGTAATCACATTATCCCTTGTTCTTTGTGTTTGCTTTTTGAAGTTTTTTTTTTTTTGATGAATTTGTATTATTCTTATACAATAAGGGTTTTGAAGGATTTTTTATGCATATTTTCTTATCATCAAAAATTAGGGATTTTGAGGTATTTTTGATGCCTTTCATATTATTGTTCATACCTCTCTCATAGTAATTACAGTAGCCCTTCTCTTTGTTTTGTTTGAAGAATTTTAGTATTTTTGATGAATTTTTGTTATTTTTCTTAATTTGGATTTTTGAAGAATTTTTGATGGATTTTGTATGATTATTCTAAATTAGGGCTACTCATAAGGTTTCCCCCTTTTTTTTTTCCTCAAACTTCTCCCTTCTGTTTCTGATTAGGCTTCTCGGAATAGCTTGCACTGGTTTGATAGATACAATCTGTGGTCTGGAATATTATTTTAGTCTTTGAAGTACGAAGCCCAATTCCATTATAACATCATAACTTGTATTTGTAAGTTTCCTCCGATTTTTTTTGTTCCTTGAGATTCAATGGAAGCTAAAGGTTCCCCCTTTCTTGTGATAGTGGAGAGTTGGAGGTGCTGTTGTCAGAATTTCACTGAATAAATCATGGTATAGTACCCAGCCGAAGCTGAAACGGTTTCTCATGTGATAATTTTATGTGCAATTCATTTTTATTCCTTGCAAATTCTATTGGTAGGTCAAGGTGGAAGATTCATGGGATAGCGATGGCTCTTCGGAGTATAATCACGTCAATGGAGATGTCGGGCCCTCGAGCTCGAAGCCCCTCCGCCCCGATTTTAGTGAAAGAAGTAAGAACTTTTTTTGTATGTTTACTATTCATTTGTTACTGTAAAATTTGTCATGGTGTGTTGCTAGCTGTGATTATTAGTCTATGCCATCAATTATTTTTGTAAATTTATTCTTTTCTTCTACATAATGCAGGGTGACTTAATTTTATATCTCGTTTATTGTCCTTTTGGAATATTAAACCAAAGAAGTTAAGTATATTGAGCATTTGTTTATTGCCACCGAAAGACACATGTACTAGGTTTTCATGTTTGAAGTTCTTGCATGTCTTACTTGTCACATGGATGCTCTAGTGTGTTGGAATTATAAGAAGTTAAGAATCCATATAAGAAGTCCTGAAATAGCATAAATAGGTCCATTTGTTGTCTCATAAGTGATCTTGAAACTCGTTCAATTAACCCGAGTATAAGGAGTTATGCAACGTGGATTTTTGACAGAGAAAGATAAAGCGGTATAAATATAACTTTTCACTGATGAACGGATGATGTCAATGGTGAAGCACAACTGCATAAACAATTGATTCACTTATGTATTTTGATGCACATCCTTCACAACGTAATCCTATTAGATTAGTGCTTTGTGCTAGGGATATCATATAATGTTACCACAAGGTTTAATTAAGTAGTTAGCTTAAAGCTGAAGAGTGGGATCATGTTTAGTACGGGCTGCCTACAAACTTGTGGAAATAAGTTTTGGCTCTGTCAGAGAATTTCATTTGGAATAGTTTGGATACTTGGAGATCAGATATGCAGTTATGCTGGAACTTCTAGTTTTATGTATATTCTGATATATCCTTAGTTGCTATTTATCTTCTTTTTTGGGTGAAACTTTGCTGTGAAAGTTCCCAACACTTGTATCTGAATCATTTTTAATGACATCAAAGTGGAAGGGTATTACATCTATATTGCTATAGAGGATATCCTTAAGTCAATTGGAACAATGAAGGAATACAAATTATTGTTCTGGTGTGGACTGGTTCTAACAAAGAAGCTACTTCAGTTTTAGTAGATTACATGTTGCAAAAATATTAAAGAAATAGGGCAACAAACCAAGGCTTGCACTATCAGCTTATACCGATACATATCGGCCATATCATATCAATAACCCGCCCCAATCTGATACTGACCCCAAGCTATACCAGCCAATTTTTGTTGATACCGAACATTGTCAATCTATTTTCCGGTCAATTCAACAAAGAAACTTAACAAAGTTTTTATTTTTAAAGAAAAATAGAACGTACGGGCAAAATCAATGTTGACCATGATTTGGTTGAAATCCCACTGGAACCATTATCATCTCTCGATGTTGTGTGTGTGTGTGTGTGTATTCGCAACATTCTTCCATATTAATATCATACCATTCAAAACTATTTATTTGTGGGTACTGTCTGAAATCAAGTAAATAAGTAATAGCATCTAATGTAGGTAAAATTTTCATTATTGTTGAATGTTACTTCAATCAAAGCTAACGAAAAACAACAAATAATACATAAAATTATATCGAAATGTATGCAAGTATGTTTCTAGTTTTTTACCGTTTTAGGATACTCTTTGATTATTTTGGTTCCGGATAAAGAACTCCGCAACTGTCGAAACTGCCTAAGCCATCGATACTGGCAATGATCATGAGAAAGGGCAATGGTCATCATGAGAAAGGTCCGAAACCGATTCCGATATTAATACTGTGAACCTTGCAACAATCCTTTTATCCTGCAAAAAATTAATTTTAACCATTCTTGTTGAAATGGATGAACTTGTAATTGCCTTCTTTCAGGAGTGCATAATATCAGTGTCATTCTAGTTTTAGGTGGATTGGTTTGTAATTCAATTTCATACCCACTATGTAAATGTATTTGGGGATTTCATACTCTTTATTGCTGGTAAGAAAGTTTTGAGATGGAAATATGTTTTCTAATGAAAAGGAGATGAGCTTATTTGTTTATCTTCGAGTTTCATATTTCTATCCAGGTAGAATTTCTAAACATTATTCTCTCTCTCTCTCTTAATTAAATTCTGGAATACCCGGCATTCCGCACCAAAATAGAGGGTTTATGGCAGATTGACACCTGGCCATGAAAACTTGTCAATTAATTTTATGGAGTTTTCTCGTGCTCCATGGCCGTCTCCATTCTAATGGAGAAGACTTCAATGACGACGATGATTCCTTAATAATATTTAAGAATAGATTAGTTACATTTATTTATTCGTTTATTGTTTTGAGTATTTTCCATTTCAGGAAAAAAATCACATCCTTTTGTAGTCCTATATATGTTTGGCCGAGAGCATTAATAAAATTCATATGATTCTTGCCACATCTAGTCTTTACTTTCAACATGTTGTCAGAGGAGGGTTGATCCTAACACACTTCAAAAATAAAATTCTCTCTCCATCCAAAAAAAAATAAAAAAATCCACATCCCTTCCAAAGCCCTAGCCGTCAACCACCATTCAAAACCCCCCATCGTTATCTTGGACCTCTTCGAAATCCATTGTCCCGAAGTCGTCAGCGACATCATTCTACTGTTGCTATCGTCACCGTTTTCGTTAAAGAATGGCGACTGTATTCTGTCCAAAAGAAAGTGATTTCTTCGCTTTTTTACCTCTTCATCTGAACAAGCTATTTTGTGCACATGGACATCGCACTATTGATCGCATTGGAAGGGACAATGGCTTTATTCCTATCCCCGAGTTAAGATCCAAGGCAAGGTGTCCGAAGGCGAGCGAACCCATGTTAGGGAGGTAATTCAGAGGAAAAGTGTTTGTGTTAGCACCAATAAATCTTAGGGCAATTCGTCCCTCCTAAAGTAAGGAATGTCGGGACAATAAACAACTATGTCAATAGATATATTATCAAACTCATTCCTCAATTATCTGATATACTAAGTCGTGAAAGCAAAAGCGTACCGTCTCCTTTCAAAAATGAATGAAAACAAGCTCAAAAGAAAAAAAATGAGACTAATCCTTTAGATCAGAAGTCATCACCCTACCATTTTCGTCAAAGAACGCTGGTGACCCTCATCGTTTTCATCATCATCGATAGCCCCTCTATCCTGTTATCTACGACCTAGCCCAACCATTGTCCCTACCGTCACTCACCACCCTAAATTCCAATATCGACTTAGATCTCGATCTCGTTCATCCGCTACGCCTATCCAATCCAGTTTTCATCCTCACGTCAGCTCTTAATCTTGGATTATACGATAGCCTCTGTCATTGCTCTGGATGACCTAATCGCCTCCTTCATCACCTCGACCACGATCAACCTGCTTGCAGCTCTACTTTTCTGCCAAGACTTCCATCCCCAAGTTCCTAGAAGATTGCTGATGAAGGAATTCATCTCTAAATTCCTCGCTTATTTCCGATCTAGATATAGCCACCACTTTCCCTCTTGGTTGACGAGCACATGCATGAGTCCTCAGTCAAAATCCTCTTCCTTTGTCACCATTGAGGAAGGTGATTTCTCCTAGTCAAACAAGTCCTAATTTCTTTGGACAAATCCCTCTATAATTACGACCTTCCAATCTCCATTTAACAATTTAGATTTGCCCTCTTTTTCTTGTTTCTTTTGCTTTTAGTTTATTTGTCATCTAAAATGAGGGAATATATATAAAAATAAGGCAAAGAAAAGAAATATTTTTAGGGGTTCCACCCCGGGCCACTCTTTGGTTAGCAGGACCGTCGTCCCTTTTCTTTATATTTCTTCATGTATTTCTTCGGTATCTAAATCCGTAGCCCACTTTGATGTTTTCTTTCTGTTGGTATCTTATGGTATTTATTCAATACACAAAGTCCCTGCTATCTATAGTTCGTTTTCGGGATTTGTTCGGTATATGAAGTCTCGACTCTCTTTGGGCGTTTTCTTTTTAGGATTTCTCATTCTATATAGCTCCGACCTACTTTAGATGTTTTCTTGCGGATTTTTTTAATCTTTTTGAGTCCCGACTTACTTTCAATATTTTATTTCAAGATTTTTCATCTTCCTAGTCTTAGCCTACTTTTAATATTTTTTTTTCGAGATTTCTTATTTTCTGAGCCGAGTCCTACTTTTGATATTTTTCTTCCAGGAATACCCATCTTTCCGAGTCCTGATATATTTTTGATGATTTCTTAATTCTCTGTGAAGCCCCAGCTATCTTTTGACTCATTTCATGATTTCTTCGTCTGCGAACCCCAACTTTCTGTACATCATTTTTGGGGTTTTTTGGGTTTTGGAGCCCGAACCTTCTTGAGTTGTTTTTATTTTCGTTTCCTTTGGTATCAAAGTACCGTCTCTTGTTTCAGATGATCTCCAGTTTCTCTCTTTCTCCCTCTCTCCAATTTGGACTTGCTTTCCCCAAATTCTAGGTTATGGGGACGTCTTGAAGACAATGAAGAGTAGTTTAGTTATTGTTGTTTTATGCTTTTATTTGCTCGAATAATTTCCATCTCTAGCTAGGTTTAGTGATGTCTACATGCTTTGTAGTCATATATATGTTTGGCAAAGAGCCTTGATAAAATTCATACCATTCTAGCCACAGTATAATCTTTATTTTCAGAACTTAATAATGTACTGTGGAATTCCTAATATATTCCATAGCTAAATACTAATAGGTTTAGTACGCTGCAAGTATGTGGGGATCCTCTTGTAGTGTTAACATTTTGTTAAAATATGATGTCAAATTTTTTATTGATAATGTCTCAATCCAGTGGAGTGAAACTAATTTTGTTTTCTTTCCTCACATGAGATGTCTAATCTTCTTACTCAAGATACCAGGAATCTGCTCTAAAGTTGTTGCAATGTATTGAACTTTGTCTTTGACATTTGATTGCCCCATGCATGTCCTTTTTCTTTTTTCCTTCTTCTAAGATTGTATGGGATCAATGGTGTAGATGTTGTCCGACATGTCGGTTTTGTCTAGCAAACAACACAATTGCCAAAACAAAATCGTTTGTATTGTTTTTGGTCGGCCTAAATCAGATGTCGGCTGAAACAAGAAAGTTAATGTCGGCCGACTTTTTGCACAAATTGGTTATATATGTCCTCTGGTTGTTCTTTAAAAACACTACCCCTTAACCTAGTAACTCAAATAAACCCCCAACTCTCTCTTTGGTTTCCCATTGACCTTGAACCCTTATCCTTTCTCTCTGTCTTCTCTTTGACCCCAGATGGTACTCCCAAATTCTTTACTCCAATGCCCTCCCCCCCTCCAACATGACTCTCTATTTTGCCCAAAAGGTCCCTAGTTTCTTTTGCAAAACTTGTGTCTCCTTCCTCCTGCCCCCATCAGGTGACTTGATTCAGATATCAGACATCTTTTTGCAAATTTTTTTTTTGCAAATTTAGTATATAATAACTAATATGTTACATGTTTATTGATATCTGATGTTTTAAAATGTCCCCGACATCCGACATTAAAAAGTCCAATCCGACATGAACCCAACACCTATGACATTAGACAGGATCCTTTGGCCTTTGCTTTAAGTGGCATTTGGAGTACTTGTAAGACGGTCAAATATGAAACTTGGAACTTTTGAAGGACAAGGACAAAATGACTGTTATACAGCTGCCCGGCCAAATGGAGAATTTGAAGTTCATAGTTCACACTTGATGGATGTGTTTACCAAAAGACTGGATAGGTGCATAAAGTTTGACTACATTACATTTTTTTACTACTTCTGTTTTCTTTGTAATTCAAGGTTCTATTCACTTTATAACAATAACAAAGCCTTCACCACAAAATTAGAAGGTGCGCTGCATGAGTCCTTTTATTCCTTTCTGCTATTCTTCATCTGATCTCCAATTTATACAGTTATGTCTTATTAGTTTCTTGTATGCATTTAGAGCGTCATTTTGGACACATGACCCTAGGTTTCTTCAGGCTATTTGCCTTAACCACTTAAGTGTCCAGTCAGGAGACAGCTTCCTGTTTCATAATTGGAGTCTTTGCTACCAGCTATCAACAGTTCCTAGATTGAACGGCAAAATAAATCTAGATAAGTCAATGTTGAAATCTGTAAGGCGAGATGATAGCGAGCTATATCTGGAGTTCTCTTAGTCAATTACTGCCCATAATACGAAGGGTTGGTCTTCTGCTTGTCCTAGAGAAACCCACTGTATATATTCTTTCCTTTTACACCAGAATCTTAGCATGTTATTCTGTGGGATATTCTAGTAGTAGTAGTAGTAGTACAACAAAGCTATATGTATTAATATTTTTTCCCTTTTTTTATTATACAATTACTTATTTAGATTCTAATTCTACTTTAGGAAAGCCTTCCAAGCTCATCTTCTGGGCATTTAAGATCATATTTTCTTGGAATGGGATTTTCATCAGTTCTTGTTGACAAAGTGCTCGAAGAAAATGGTATGATTTCCCAACAACCGCGCTAATATATTCATACATTTTCTCTTTACTTTTTTGTAGGTTTTATTTGTCGACATGTCCATCTTATTTTTTGAGAAGTAAAAATAATTTTCCTGTACTTTTGTTCATTCAGGTGATGCTGACGCTAATTTGCTACTGGAGGCTCTTTTTAGATATTCTGTAAGTGATCATAGTCGATAGTCAATTGCCTTCTTTGTCAAGTGGACATTTTAAATTGGACAAAAGTTTCTTTTAAACTACTAGTTTTGTTGAGTTAATGATGCTGATTTATTATGGTTGGATGATATTACAGAAGTCAAGTCCCAATGCATCAGATTCCTTGGATGATTTTTCTGGTTCTGACATGGGAGGAGACAATTCACCCATTAAGTTTGCCTCTGATGTCAAGCAAGAAATAAAGGTGATCATTCACATATTATTTTTCTTACATAAGTGCATAATCAATGTAAATAGGGGCATGCGACTGTTCCATGATGTTGCTTCCGGCAATTAAGTTTACACTCTCAAGTCTCAACAAGTACTTTTTTGGTCTATCCATCTTGATGCAATTGTCTGTGTTGCTTATATCCTTCAATAGATTTTACATTTTCTTTCCTTACATAAGTGCATAATCAATGTAAATAGGGAATGTGAATGTTCCATGAAGTTTCTTCCGACATTCAAGTCCGCACTTATCACAAGTGCTGTGTTGGTCCCTCCATCTTTGCAATTGTCTTTGTTGTTTATTTCCTCCAATAGATTTGAACTGCAAGCAAGTTAGTTGACTTCACTTATTGAGTACTTTATAGAAGTATCTTAACGTTTCACACAGGAGCCAAATGGACATTTAAATGATGACCTGGACAAAAGATCACATTTAGCTGTGATGAATTTTTCAGAAGAAGAAGTAGATTTAGCAATTGACAGACTTGGTATGTACTGCTGACTTGCTCTTCTTACAGGATGAGTGCCTGTTTCCCATTTCGTTTCATACTTACTTTGGATAATTTTCTGAAATTCTTGACGTGTTAATATACTGTTAAATTATATATTTTTCATGTAGTAACATTCTAATCGTCTCACTAGAGGTGAACTTATATTACTTTTTTACATGCTTGGTTGGCAACTTTTTTTTCATACTGGTTTTCTGATTTTAATGACAAACATGTCTATTCTCATCAAATTGACTGGCAAAGAACATTCCATAAATACCCTCTTGGTTTCATCTTTGTTTATGACCCTAAGGAAATGAAGGCAAATAGGATAATTTTCGTCTTGCAAATGATGATATAGAGAAATAGTAGTTGCCATCATAATCTCTGAATTGGTCACAATCTACTCAACCATATGGATATGATTCGTTGGATATGATTCGTTCTACAGTGAATTAAATTTTAGGGTTGCTCCTGTAAATAGTTGCTTCATGGCCCTAACCTTTGTTTCTTTCTAGCAGTTATGAAGTAGAGTATGTGGAAATGTACATCAGTAATTCTGATGTTATCTGCTCTTCTACTAGTTTGTTACCATGGCATTGGAATTATAGCCACATTGAGCTTATCTTACCAGTTTTCCCTACTAGTTCCAAGATGTACCTACTACATTATTTGCAAGGGACAAAATAGTTTTTTGTGAAGGATCCCAAGAGCCGGACTTTTTACATTTCATTTGGGCACTGAGGCTAAAATGACTTGGATTAGTGAAATCTACTCAGTTGATGGTTCATAAGATGATGGTTAGTTTGTAGTGTGATTTTTTCTGCTTTAAAGACGTGGCAGCTCTTTTTGCCACTCATCTGCCTGTTTCCGAATGGGATGGAACAGTTCAACCAGTTTCTATATATTGTGGCAAACATTGCCTATGTTATTAACTCCTTAAAGTCCTCCCCTTATGTTATGTCTATTTCAGTTTCTAGATACCAACTATTAATTTTGCCAGGCCCAGCAAGTAGAGGCTGAAAAAGATATTTTTTTAACCCCTTTTCATATGATTTCAGTGTCTATATAAGTTGCTTAGTTGAATGCCACTAACTTAAAACTTTCTTGATGCTGATGATACGTTAGTTGCACATTGAACTTTCCATGTTAGCTACCATCATCAAGACAGAGCCTTTACCCCATTTTTTGGGATCAGCTATCTGAGATTCTGAATTCTTTTCTTCATTCAACTCTGTTAAGGGCCATGTCCAATGTAACATAAACAAAAACCATATCCTTGAATCCAAAGTTCGTTTAGACCTCTAAATTCTAGCAGTTCCTTCGACTAAAATACCGCTCCTCATAACCTGTGTATCTATTGGTCAACCTTGCATGTGTATCTATTGGTCAACATTGCACATGTCCAAGCCATCTGAGAAGTGATTTTCTCTAATCTTATCCTTCATCGACACTGCCTCCAAGTCCCCATGAATGCACTCATTTCTTATCCTATCTTTTGATGTGTTCTCTCATCTATCTTAGGCTTCTCAATTCAGACGAACTCATTTTTTGGAAATCTTGTTTTTAAGTGCAAGACTTTGATCCATAAAGCATAAGCATTCAATGTGTTGTTCATCATCCATCTTAGGCTTCTCACTTCAGCCAAACTCATTTTTTTGGAAATCTTGAAAGTGCAACACTCATCCATAAAGCATTCGATGCGTTGTCTCTCATCCATCTGAGGCTTCTCGCTTCAGCCAAACGCATTTTTTTTGGAAATCTTGATTTTAAGTGCAATATTCTTATCCATAGAGCATGACTGGTCTTAAAGTCATCTTATAAATTTTAATTCTATGAGCAACATCCTTCGCAGTCTCTTCATCATAAAGAATGCTGGATCCTAATAGCTCCTAGTTATCTCTTGTTCATCAATGGGTACTACTATCTCATTTCTTCTTAACCTTTGGTTGGATTTATATTTCACATACTCTGTTTTTGTCCAACTAATCTTAATACCTTAGATTACAAAGTATCTCCTAGTATATTTTAGAGTCTAACCCTTGTTAGGCTCGCCAATACTGTAGTTTGCGGTAGTGGCCGATACCGATCCGATACGGCCGATACTAATACTGACCTATATCGACATTGGGGATCTCTTTCTCAGTCAATTTGGTAAAGAAAATTGAACGAAAAAGACCAATCAACAAGGGTTCAAAAGCACATTAAGGTTGTAAAAGCATGTAAAAGAAGAAAAAATGTCCTTCACAGTCAAACCAATCGGCAATGATGACTACTATTTCATTCAATTTCAAAATACTAATAAACGACACAGAAAATACTTAAAGTTATGTGTAAGTGTATAAAATATTTGTTTCTAAAATTTTAATAATTATTTTCTTTCCAATACCAAAAAAAACCGACACTCCGATCGGAAACCATCGATACTACCGATACTGCAAATCCGGATGCTCATAGCAAGGGCCCGATACCGATACTGATACTGCAAACTTTGGTCGATACCCTTTTCTAGTCTCGTCAATTAGTACAATATCATCAACAAGCTATGTAAGTAGTAAAACTTCATCCTACTCATCCCTAGTAATCTCATCCATAACTAGTACAAATGGGTAAGGGGACTCACTGCTGATCAATCTCAATATAGCTAATACAGTCATGTTTCTTCTCCGGTGTTCATCACATTATGTCCCTATCCCTAGGTACTGTCTTCGTTCTTATCTAAGTTAATAAAATGTCTATGAAGATCTTTCTTGACTCTAAATTTTCCACTAGTCTAAATTTTTCGCTAGTCTGTTAATAAGTAATCTTGATAAGTAAATGACATTTGTAGTTTATCTCCCTCGACATGAAACTAAATTGATTCGATTCTCTAAAATTCTTGTTCAGGTTTTGGTATTTGCTCAATTATTTTCTTCCAAGTTTCATGGTCTTTTCTTCCAAGTTTCATGGTCCGGTTCAAAAGCTATAGATTCCTTGATAATTACTACTATGTATATCGCTATGTGAGATACCACAAGATTATAATTGTTTGACATATAATTTACGATGTTGAGTAAAGAATCTTAGATGTGTGGCTTGTTTACAATAAATTGTTGATAGACGCTTTATAATTTTAAACCAATATGAAAATATAAAATTTATACAATAATTATAACAAAATATGCACATAGTGAGGATTGAAGTCATTGAACTTTAGACCTTCCTAAGTTGTAACACCTTCAACTTACCACTTGAGCTACCACTTATTAACTTATAAAAAAAATATACATATTAAAAATAGCAGAAATTATGTAAACTATATATCACCAAAAACTGTGTGTGTGTGTGGGGGGGGGGGGGGGGGGGGTTAGGTCCGCCCCTGTTTGTAGTATCCGTTGATACTAATACGTATGGGCCGTATCCATGGGGTTCTAAAAGGCGGGTGCGTGGCGGAGAGAGTCCGCCTAGGCACCGCCTATACGGTTTTTACTATACATTTTTTACTATTTTACAACTGTTTTTTTTTGCATAATATGTATATTTTAAGGGTGTTTCATGCATAACTAAGTTGTAGAACAAAAATTTATGAAGTTTTAGTTTTGTAAAATTGAACCATAGGTCCATAATGCTTGCAAATTTTTTGGCCAAAACATCTTGTTAGATATTGCTCCGCCTAGGCGACTGACTACGTTGCCTCACCTCTGCCTGCACTACCAAAACTCCGTTGGCCGCCTACACTCCACCGTCTACAACAAAATTGGTACGGAGAGAGATCATCTATTGCTTAGGCGCCGCATAGGCGGCCGCCTCTACCGCCATATATAACACTGGCCATATCATTTTTTAAGCAAAGCGGGTTTGGTTTATAATCGCTTTGAAAGTGCTACCACTTTACTTTACCAATTCTTTGTAAATAAAGAAAAATGGCGAGTACTGAATAATCGAAGTGAGACGAATGTACTAAGAATGGAGGAAGAGGGGGTATATCCGTCGATATCGATACGTATGGGTTGTATTATTTTTTTGTTAATTTTGCCTTTTTCGGAACGAATAACTCGATACTCCGATTCGAAATAGCCAAAACCGTGAAAACTACGAGTAATAATACCAATGTTCAAAGTATCGGTCGATACGTATCGGTATCGGCCGTATCAGATCGGTGGATTTGCTGCAAGGATGTAAAAGGCCACCAAAGTAATATTGGTAATAATACCGAGGTTCCAATTTTTTTTTTTTGGCAATTCTCATTAAATTGGGGGTAGAACCTCCATAGTTTGACCACCAAAGTACTATTGATCAAAAATAAATTACAATTATTAGCAAAAAGAAATTCAATTTCAATGAAACTTAAATCAAATAATTCTATAGTTCTAATTATACCTAGATTATACTTGGCATCATTGTTCATATATCCTTTCAATGTGAAGGGTCTTCTAAATGAACCATCTTTCATCTTGTATTTGTCCAACTCTTCATTCATGATTCGATCTTGCATGTCCAAATCATCAGGGAAGAAAGTCTCAACACATTGTATAAGCCTATCATTAAGAGTTGGATCATCAAAGCTACCAATATCGTGATATGCATAATAGTGATTCAATAAATAGCCTGCAAATTGCAATGGACTATTAAGGCGACCTGTGGCTTTCGAATCAATAATTTTTATGATCGACCTGTTGTTCTGAAATGCAACATTTACTTGCTCCCTTAAGCTCCCTTTAATAAATTCTATTGATGGTTTTTTATTTACATCGATCAATCTAAGTAGCTTTCACTAATGGAGCAAATAATCGCAAGCATAATGCTACACAAGACCAAAAGCTTGTACTTAGGGCTGCAAATGAGCCAAGCCGTTCGCAAGCTGCTCGAAGCTCGGCTTGATAAAAGCTTGTTTGAGCTCGATTCGTTTAGTAAACAAGCCAAGCTCAAGCTTCATTTTCGAGCTCGTTTAATAAACGAGCCAAGCTCAAGCTTAGAAGTACTCGGCTCGTTTGAGCTCGCGAGCTGGTTCGTTTAGAAGCTTGCGAGCTGACTCGTGAGCTGACTCGTTTAGAAGCTCGTTTAGGAGCTCGTTGTTGGCAGTCTACAAATTTATTTTATTATTTAAATTTTAATTTGTTCTTTGTTGAATTCTAATTGTATGCATGTTTGTATAACAATATAGTTGTGTGCATTGTATATAATTATATGTCCTTAATAATTGATATTAAAAAACTTTTTAAATTGAATTTTTATAAATAAATTGTTAACATTATAGGTACTTGAATTCAAGCCTAACTAGCTTGAAATCAAGTTCGTTAAGCTCGAAATCAAGCTTAATGAGCTTGAAATAAAGCTGAACAAGCTCAAAATCAAGCTTAACGAGCTTGAGTTTGAGCTTATCAAGCTTGTTTATCAAGCTTGAATCAAGCTTGCTTATCAAGCCAAGCTCGAGCTCAAACCAAGCCAAGCTCAAGCTTAATATAAACGAGCTCGAGCCAAGCTCAAGCTCTAAAATAAAAAATTTATCAAGCTCGAGCTTGAGCTCGGTTAATTCTAATCAAGCCAAGCTCAAGCTTATGAAAGCTTGGGTCGGCTTGGCTCGTTTGCACCCCTACTCGTACTGACTACAGTGGCAGTCTTTCTCCCTTTCGCGGTACAATAACACAATTTACTTGATTCCCATTCAGAATCCCCTATTGTATGAAATTAATGTTTTTTCTCATATAAAATTTGCAAAGTCAAGAATGCTGTTGAAAATTGAGTCACATCCGGTCTCACTATGCCACGCCTTTTTGTATATTTTCTCATTATGACCAATGTCCTATGACGAGAATAAATGAATACTGTGAACGTCTTTGCTTTCTTGATTACATCTCTGAACTTTGGTATTTTAGCAATCTCTAGAAGCATAAGGTGTATTATGTGAGTGGCACACGAGCTCCAAAAAATAGGTCTCTTCTCCTTCAATAACTTTGCTGCCGCATGCGCATTATCCGTCACAAGTTGAACTACACTTTTTGGTTCAATTTTTTCAATGCACTTGTCAACATAATGAAATATATATATTCTCCAGTATGTGGCATCTGTTGAAGTTTCTTGTGAAGAATGAAAACTTGTACCTCAAGGAAAGAATAAAAAAAATTAGTCCTTGAGCAAAAAAATATTTTACCATTAATACTCATATATGTTCATTGTTTCATAGCTTCAATACAATTGATGCACATATTCATGATATTTCTCCTCTTGCGGTCGGTCCAAGTGTCAATCATAATTGAACCACTTTTATCCCATTCTTCTTCGTGCTTCTTTAGTTTTCTCCTTCTTTTTCTTCCAAAGTGGTTCCCTCAACATATATTGGCCTGTTACCCGAACTCGGGTACGGGTGTCGGGTACGGGTATATATCCAAGAGTCGGATCCTTCAAACTCATAATTGAAGGACACATAGACTCGGCTAAAATGATTCAAATTTTGGATACGGTACGAGAATATGACTATTAAAATGAATACATTTGAATATGGTTTCATAAAAAGACACATCATGTAATTAAATTTGTATGACTTCATAAAAGACATGTAATTAAATTTGCACGGTTTCATAAAAGACATTCTTTCTAATTAAATTTGTATGATTTCATAAAAAGACAGTCGTAATAAAGGTTGTACTGTTTCATATATTTAAGCTTATAATTAAATTTGTATGGTTTTATAAAAAGACATCATGTAATTAAATTTGTAAAGTTTCATAACTTTACTATCAATCTACCATATTAAAATAAACTATTTACTTCACTACCACATTAAAATAAACTATCTACTTCACTACCAGTCTTCCGATTGTCACCATAAAGGACCATGAAGGATCCGATTATCACTATGGAGGATCGGATACGGATTCCATATCCATACCCATGTCCTACCCGGTGGACACGGGTACTTTTCCTAAAGTGGAGAATCCGGGTAACATAGATATTGGCTTGCCTTTCGATAACTTGGGCCGAATTGACCAACCATTTCAATGAACCGATCAAAGGTATCATGGGTAATAACATGGAGATGTATGCATGCTTCATACACCCACTTAGCCAAATATTGATGTACAACTTCCATCATTTTCTTGAACAATGTTTCATTCATATTTTGTTGCCTCGGCCTCTTCGCTGGATTTATCCCACTATCAGGATTGATGGATGAAACCCATTTGTCCATAGCTCAAGAAAATCTCGTCTTTTCTTCTTTGATTCCACAATTTCAATTTCTTCATTTTCATACTTGACATCAATGTTCATTGATTTTTCCTTCTCCATCTTCTTGACTTTGCTAGCTTCAATAGCTAGTCTTACATTTATTTTGATCTTCTTTTGTAGATCTTGGACATGAGGTCACATTCCCCTATGTCCTACATGTTGTTTGAGTCTATAAATTCCTCTAGAACAAAATTTTCCACATAATTTGTATTTTAATTTGTCTAAATTTGTAGGATCAACCAATGCACCATACTCCCATATCAGTAGGGAACGCCTAAGTATTCGGAGGATGCCGTATTAGATCCGCTTCCAAACATTTTTTATATTTCACATAACAAAAAACATATTATATAAAACATATTAAAATTGTTGTTTATATATTAGTGTGACTTAATTTTGTTTATATATTAAATCTAGATTGCAATATAAAGTGGGAAACCCATCAGAAACCCACCGGTAAACCTGTGACTTAATTCTCATGAGTTATTATTTGGGTTATTGTAATTGAAGTGACCGACAGTGTCATAAAGTAGGAAACCCATTGGAACTTCCAAAAAAAGACAAGAAAAGAAGAAGAAGAAGAAGAAGAAGAAGACAAAAAAAGAAAAGAAAAGAAGACGAAGAAGAAGAAACACCTGTGCAGTAGCCGGCAGTTGCTCCTCTCTCTCACTCTCGGATAAAGAAGTCGGGCCATGTTTTAGGGCCGACTGCATCACACTTTACATTATTACATTGTCCTTAATGGGTCGGTCGGGTTTCGGGCAAACCCATTTAAAAAAAAAAAGCCTAGGCGGCCGACCTTTGAAGTCGTGGCAGACTTCTATGTGGCTGCCTAATCGGCCGATTTTAATCGATTTTTCGCCTGACCGTCCAGATGGTCGATTCCGGCCTATTCCTAGGCGGACTATGGGCGCCTAACGCCTAGGCGCCGATTTTAATCGACTTTTAGAACACTGATTTTAATGTATCCGATCCGATAAACAAAATATCGGTATCGGCCGACACAGTACAATTTTATTATATCGGTCCATATCGGCCGATAAGTATCAGATACAAACTAATATGAACCAATACGGACCTAATTCATACATAAATTGAACTATTTTGACAAAATTCAAAAAATGAATCTTATAATTTCAGACAAACCAAAAGAAAATTTCCGACAAAGCAAAAGGATTCTTTGAATACAGACAAATCCAACAAAAAGAGGAAAAAATAATTAAAATTTCAACTGTGAAAGATTTCGCAATAATGGAGAATAAAAAGCCTATAAATAAGATAACAAATTATGTAGAAATTACCTCTGTTACATAATCCACAAAATTTCTAAACGAAGTTCAAACCAACCGCATCAAATTTATAGGTGATCTTTCCGACTTTCGAGATGCCAAGCGAAATCCCTTTCTCCACCGTCGCCCCTTTTTTGCCGCCGCATGTGCTCGTTGAGAAAAAGGAAGGGGAAACGAGGGGGTGGGGAGGGCAGGGAGAGATGGAGGAGAGGAGAGAGATTCGGGAGGAGAGAGATTCATGCTTCATTTCTCTCCTCTCCTATACTCTCTTTTCTGTGTGTTCTGGAGAACAGTAGATAGAGAGGAGAGAAAATGGACGGTGCGTTTCTCTTTCCCCCCGATTTATATTTATTAGGTTAGGGTTTGAAACTAAAATGCTGAACAT
>JAYESA010000005.1:285056420-285111420 GCA_036927795.1 Iris macrosiphon | reverse complement strand
TCAAAGTTCTTGTAATGACATCCTCAACAAAATGGAGTGGCCGAGCGGAAAAACAAACACCTTTTATAAATTGCTAGGCCGTGATGTTCACTAAAAAGGTTCTTAAGTGTCAATGGGGTGAAGCATTTCTAACGCTACATATAAATCGAATGCCTACAAAGATCTTAAAATTTTAATACCATTAAATACCTTTTAACAAAGTTTTTTATTGTCAAAATTTTCCCATGACCTTCCCTTAAAATTATTCAATTGCACTATTTTTGTACACATACATGATCATAATTGGGGCAAGTTAGATCCTAGAGCAAGAAAATATATTTTTATTAGGTATGCCCCAACTAAGGAAGGATACAAATGTAATGATCCTATTTCAAAAAAAATTGTTACTGTAGATGCCACATTCTTCGAGTCCCAACCGTTTTTTGAAACTCATCTTTAGGGGGAGACACAAAGGGAAGATGCATGATACTTAAATGGAGTCCAACTAGAAAATGTCCATGTCAAAACTTCGAATAAACCAATTTTTTCCACAAATCCAGATCCTAGTCCGAATTCGAAGTCCGAATTCTATGGAGCCAGCTCATAATCTTACTAGCTCAGACAATAGACAAAAACGAGTACCCGAGTACTTCTTGTCTACATACGGAGAAAACAAATTCAAGATAATGAGACCCATATTCCTCAGCATTGTCAAGAATCTGAAACAAAGGATGGTCAGAATTCCACTAAAATTTACGATAACTTTTAATCAGGTCAAATTTAAGATTCTATTTCTCAGTCAAGTCAAATCAACCTGAGTAGTTTTTCTGACCTTAATGTTTCTATTACTCATCGAAAGGGTATTAGATTCTGTACCAATCCTCCCTTGTCAAACTTCGTTTCTTACAAAAAATTATGTCCTAATTTTTCTGCCTTTGTTTTACAATTGTCGTGTGTAGAAATTCCAAAGAATGTATCTACAACTTCCCGAGTGGAAGGAGGCTATTCTTGAGTAGATGAGAGCTATTGAAAAAACAAAACATGGGGGAGTAGTGGATCTGCCAGAGGAGAAGAAGACGGTTGTATGCAAATGAGTATTCACGACCAAGTAAAAGTCAGATTAGTCACGGGAAAGACACAAGGCTCACTTGGTTGCTAAATGTTTCACTCAAACATATGATATTTATTACCTTGAAACCTTTGCACCACAGTCAGTGTACTCTTGTCAATTGCATCAAATCTTGACCGATCTCTGCAACAACCAGATATGAAGAATACATTCCTTAATGGAGACTTGAAGGAAGAAGTTTACATGGACCCACCACCAAGCTTTGCTAAAAGGTTCGGATCAAATGTGTGCATACTAAAGATATCCTTGTATGGATTAAAACAATCACCAAAGGACTAGTTTGAAAAGTTAACACATTCAATGAAAAGCCATGACTATGTACACAGGTCAGTGTTGTCAAAGGCGCAGTCCAGGTGCGCGCGTCTGACGAACTGCACCTCACCTGGACACTGTTAAGGCGTTGTCCCTGCATGGTGCGCCTTGTTCCTAGGTGCAGGGACAACGTTTAGCAGTGTCCAGGCTAGGCACAGTTTGTCAGGCGTGCCTTTTCCTTAGGCGCGTGCAGTTTTTAAGGTGCACCTAGGCGCGTCTTGATAATATTGCTATTATTTGGCCCAATTTGTGCAGGTTCAAGGAAAAAAAGTGAATAAAAAAGAAATAGCCCAACAACAGCCCGTCCGCCCACAAAAAAAAGAAGAGCAGAAAGAAAGAAATAAAAAACAACAGAAAGGAGGAAAAAAAGAGAAACCCTACTTACCTGGCGACGACAGCGACGATGACTCACACTTGGCTGGCGACAACTCATACTTGGCTGGCGGCGGTAGCAACATCTTCAGGTGAACCGTCCCCCCCCCCTTTTTTTAGAAAAAAGGTAACAGTACCGAGTAGTTTTTTTTACTGTTTCTTTAACACTTGAATTTGGGTACTATTTTTTTTAATGTTTTATGTATTGTTTTTATTAAACTAATATATTTTTTTACTTTTACACTCTTTACTATACGGTTTGTATAGTTTATTATTATTATTGTTTGAATTTGTATAATATATATATATATGTGTGTGTGTGTGTGTATGCGTGCGCGCGCGCGTGCGCTCTCCTTACATCGCTCGGGCGTGGCTTAAGTGTGCCTTGTACCTCAGACGATATGGATCCTTTGCGCCTTGAGTGCGCCTTGTGCCTTTGACTACCCTTACAAAGGTAGTCCGACCACACTATATTCACAAAATCTTCATCAAATGGAAAGATAGCTATTCTCATAGTTTATGTAGACGATATTATTTTGACAGGAGATGATTTAGCTGAGATGGAACTACTGAAAATATGCCGTCTCAGATTTTGAAATCAAAGACCTGAGTTCACTAAGATACTTTTTTGGAATGGAATTAGCTCGATAAAAAAAATGAATATTAGTGTCACAAAGGAAATATGTTATTGATTTTCTCAAAGAAACTGGAATGGGTGGATGTTATCTGCAGATACTCCAATTGATCCAAATCAGAAACTTGGGAATTCCAAAAATAATTCAGTGGACACATCACAATACCAAATGCTCATTAGGAAGCTGATCTACTTGTCACACACACTACCTGATAACGTATTTGCAGTAAGTCTTGTAAGTCAGTTCTAATCAACATCATGATATTGTACTTTTGTGTGGAAAAACTTAGTGGCTTAGAGAAGTGAGAAACAAAGTATACTTGTTCGAAGTAGTGCAGAAGCAGAATACAGATCGATGACTCATGAAGTGTGAATTACTGTGGCTGAGAGATGTTTTTAAAGGAGCTAGACAGAGATGTGACCATGCTTATGAAGATGTAATGTGACAACAAAGCAACGATTAGCGTTGTCTATAATCTAGTCCAACATGACAGAACAAAGCATGTTGAAGTTGAATGACACTTTATAAAGGAAAAGCTTGAAGCATGAGCTATTTGTGTGTTGTTCGCACTAACAACACAATATATGGTTGATATTCTCACAAAGGAATTGTTTCAAACCTAATTGAGTTTTTTTTCAACAAGTTGGAGATGATAGATATTTACGCACCAACTTGAGAGAGAGTATCGGATAGTTAGGAACATAAATTAGTTTCATATTTCTTCTGTTTGTTGTTATTCTGTTGAACAAAATTTGTTACTACTGTAACAAAATTTTTGTTTTAAGGTTGTTTAGGTGGTTTTCCCTTGTTAGAATCAAGGGATTCAATGATTGATTTGTTGTCATGTCTCCCAATATATTCTAGTTTCTATTTGATTCAATAATATTGGAGAAACTAAATTACTTCTTCTAAACTTTCAATGCATAATATAAAAACATGTATATGTCAAAATATAATACCTATTTGTAGTTGAGGACTAAGTGGCTGCCTCGAATGGTCGAGGAGGTGTTGGCTGCTGCAAGGAAGGGGCGGGTGCTTGAGGAGGAGGCAAATGCTGGTGACGCTGCCGAAGGCAGCAAGATGATCGAGAGAGAGAGAGAGAGAGAGAGAGAGAGAGAGAGAGGCGTTGTTGTTGTTGCTCAAGCAGAGAGAGGTCACAAAGAGTTAATGTTTTTAGGTATTTAACGAATCAAATCTGTGTCCGATTAGAGTTGGACCCAAATTTCAAAGAACTCAAAGAAAGACTTTTCTTTCAAGGCGTCATGCCTTACCAGTATTTTTGCCATTGTGCTTTTCTTTGGATGAAGAAAGATGCCCTATGCTTCGCGTATAGAATGCTTTTAACAGCTATGACTTGGATATATTGCTTCTTGGAATTTGATTACTTCATGCTATTCTTTATACCCTTCAAATCTTGTGTTGTATTTCAGGTGAAAATGCTTCCTTACACGAGCTTGTAGATTTCATAGTTACTGCCCAGACAACAGGTTACTCTGGAGGAGAGGAAATGAATGGCTCAGCTAATGTTGACCATGGGAAGCATGAGGTTTTTCTTTTTTCTTTTTGTTGAGTACCAAACTCTGTTTAGAGTGTGTTCTTGAATTGCTTTGCCATATGGATTAAGACATATTGATTCAATTTTTCTTGTCGGCCTCATCATAAATAATTCCCTTTATGTTGTTTTTATAAGTGGAACCAGCCTCAACCTTACAAATTAATTGAAAAATTAGCTACTTATTGTGTTTAAGTAGTCTTGAGCACAGATTACAAACAATGAAGTAACTAGTGAGGATTTTCCAACTTAGAAATTGTGTAACTGAATGGGAGAAAGTTCTATGTCAAATTGTGTAACCGGATGAGAAAAAAGTTTTATTTCACATTTTGTACACTTTTTCAGGTGGAATGCTTCCTTGATTTCTTTCCTAGCTTGGCATTTCTACTATTAATGTTACTTGTGAATTTCTTAACAAAAGCATTATGCTTCAAATAACACTATGCAGTACAATCTCATCCGCTTTCTAGGCTCATCTGCTTCCTAGGCAATTTTTAGTTTCCTTTGCTGGAGATCTTGATGATACTGGATATGATCTTATCTCTTGTGCTATGGAAGGAGTGAGAATAATGATGCATCTAGCGTTTTTTTCATTGTTTATTAATTATTACCCTTGGCATTGGCACATTGCATTTGTAACCTGCTTATATGACATTTGCTTTATTAGCCGTTACTACATGTCATGATGGTCATGGTTTTGTTGTGATAGATAGTATGGAGATTCTATAAAGAACCAAAGAATTATGAGAAACAAAAATTGTTTCATTAATAACGTTTGAGTTACAAGAATGACTCTTTAACCCAAAACCGCAAAATCCCTCATAAACCGCAAAAACTAACTCAACAGAAAAAGAAAACAATTTGAAACGACATCTATTTTGTTTTTTTCCTAAGCATCGTCTCCTTTGTTCTTTGTACCACTGCAAAAATCACAAGACTCACCTTTTATACAGTAGCTTCACATAAGGATGCAACAGTTCCAACATTTAGGATTGTTTTATTGAATAATTTCATAAGAGACCCAATTTGTATAAATTTTCCTTCCTTCAAAGTAAACCAGGTCCTATAAGGTTGAAAACGAATGACAAAAGCTCAATCAGGATTAAGTTCATAACAATCACCTTGCTTCGAAGTATCTCCATAATAAACATTAAATCAATGACAATAAGCTTAATGGGTTATCAAACTCACAAACTCGAAAATCTGTGTAGCAAATTACCCTGAGAAGTGATATCCTTCATATTAAAAGCTTAAGCATCACTTCACAAAATCTCAACACGTTGTAACCATTACCATTTGCCGAAGTCGTATATTTATAAATTCACAACATCCATATTGCTTAATATTATTATGATCAAAACTATCTAGAGTATCAACTAATTTTCTAGGTTCTTCCTAACTGCTTGTCATTACCTTTTATATTTTGAAGAGTGTTCTAAATGCTAGTCGAGGCGATTGCCTAGGCCTCACCTAGGTGCGAGGTGACAACTCTCCGCACCACTTTTACTGTAGGCGGTGAAGTAGGTGGCTGAGGCCGTAGGCAGGGGCCTATCTCGGAAAAAAAACTGCATATTTTATATGAAAAAAGTGAAAGAAGAGGGAACATCATAGCTTATGAACTCTGGATGCTTTTTATTCTAATTTATAACTAATATAAGTTGGGAGAATCCAACTCCATATTCTGCACCAAAGATATTGCCAGTCTAAATAAACGTGGAATTCTCGAAACAACAAAAAACTAACTTTAGTTTCTTGAGAATTTTATTTAGTGTTTACATATATAGATATAATTTTATACACACATAGGCAAGATGTATTAGGCGTCTAGACGGTGCCTAGGCGGTAGGCGGACCCTCTTTGCTGCTCACCCGCCTACCATCGCGCACCCTGCTACCACTGTTTATAACCTTGATTTTGAAACCAAGTAATCCGACCGTAACCACAAAAAATGCTGAAACTGTTGACACCAATACTTAGAAAGATCGAAAACCGATTCTAGTACCGATATGCCGAATCTACCACACCTGATTCAGCTACATTTGATCAGTGTAGTCAAAGGCGCGCCTTGCTCCTAGGCGCAGGGGCAGCGCCTAGGGTACTCCAGGCGGGACGCAATTCTTAAGGCGCACCTAAGGCGCGCCTTTTCCGAGCGCCTTGGAATAGTTAAGGCGCTTCTTGAAAATCTTGTGAAAAAAACATGTTTAGACTATTTTTTGAACTGCTATACTGTTTTTAGACTGTTTTTTGATCTGTTGTACTTTTTTTTTTTTACTTTTTCTCTCACTAACTCAATTAAAAGTGATTGCAACCTAGACATGGGGGAATTTGAAGCACACATGTTTATCAATGTAGAAATTCGATATATATATATATATATATATATATATATATATATTCTTATAATTATTTTTGTGCCTCGCGTCGCTCGGGCACGCGTCTTAAGTGCGCCTTGCGCCTCGGGTGATTTGGGCCCTTTGCGCCTCAAGTGCGCCTTGCGCCTTTGACTACCTTGCATTTGATAGTACATCCATAATCTAAAATCCAAGAGTTTTGCGAGTGTCTTTTAGAAAGTAATGTCATTTGCAATGATCCAACCGCATTGTCTCACCTCTTTGATACTTAATATGAATAATAATAATAATTATAGCGATCTCTAATTCTTATTGGTATGTCATGATGCAATTGATCATGAGCATTTTAGGTACTGCATGGATCCATTCAATTGCTGCTTCATGTTGTGTCTTCTTCTTCAACTTTTTGTAACTATTTCTTGTATCTTCTTTAGAATCTCATAGTATGTCCTTTTTGTTTTGAAGGATATCATTTTATTTACTTAGAATCTGTCCTACATTTGTCTTTTCTCTGCCTCTTGCTACATATGCTTAATTTTTTAAACTTCATTTGCCTCCTTATCTGATGATTTATTTCAAATGTGTATGCATCCTTTTTGAAACTATTGTCTGGTTCCTTATCACATTAGGTAAGGGGGAAACAACAGCATCTCCCAAACTAATAATGTATCTTCCAAAATGTAAAATAGTGACTAGATGCACATATTACAACGGTAAAGAAGCTACTAAAATTAAGACTTTGGTCACCTTAGAATCCTAACTCATGTAACCTAAATTAAATATGTGATAATCGATATCAAGAAATTTCTACTTGGATTATGGTTTGCTGTTGTCCGTTATCTAAAGCCTATATAATCCTGTTGGTTGGTTGTTGACAAATTTTGTTAACTGAGATCCCTGCATGACCTTCTTTTGTACATTGTTTTACCAGCTACACTATGTTTTGTAAAGGAGTGCTTTTGATTATACCTTAGTCCGTAACTCTGTATCGTCTATGTAACCTACCAAGTAGACATTGCTCTTGAATCTTGTATCACTTTTGAGGATTTGAGCACTCACTGCTTCCAAACATTTTGCTTTTGAGATTAAATCAAATCCTGAATTAGAATTAGAAATATGAAATTTGTATTAAGTTCATTTGAAGTAATTGGTCAAGGCACTCCTTTCCATACTTCAATCCTGTCTAAAGTTATATTAATACAGGAACAACTTTAAATACAAACACAAGTGTGGACTTTGTAGACAATATTAATGCTCGCTTGTCATGTATGATCCATGTGAATGCACTTTTGTATAATATGTTTTCATTTCTTGCTTGTTTAGACAGAAGCTGCTTCTCATTAAGTTTAAAAGATAATGATAATTCCAGCTACGGTAGCAATTGAACAGAACTTTGAACATTAACAGTCATCAGTATTCTTTTTCTGACAAATTTGAATACGATAGAGGAGCTTCATCTGCAAATATAGGTGTTGATAAAAAATTTAGATTTCCTTTAGCTCAATTAGAATATATCTTTCAATATTCTCACTGGCAAGGTCATCATTTTTGCTCTTCAACTTAAATGTCATTAGAGATGAATGCAATTCCCTGTACCAAATTGTATTATCTTTTCCACCTTGTCTAGATTCTTTATAGTCAATAGGAACTTGGAGGGTACTCCCTGGCAAGGTTTTAAGTAATGGACGAACCCGATACCTTTCACTTGTTTTGGATAAGAAATGTAGGGTTAGATACTACCAAAACTGACCGCTTAAAACCATCTAACCCCCCGAAATTGCAAAAACGTATACACATAGAAACGTCCGAAAGTCATACTGAAACATATTTTCTGAACCCTCCTTGGTCATGAGCTTAAACTTCGTAGTGTTGACGAATATCGATATGTAATGGCCGTATGTACCCGATATCACTGCCATCGATACTGATATTGAAATTGTGGCTCTCCTGGTCGAATGAGTAAAATAAAAAATAGAAAAAAAAGAAGGAAAAAACAATGATGACAGAGTGATTTCATTCTACAGTATATTGATAATATATCTTATCAACACAATGTAACTATTACCCTTTGTGGAAGTTGTATGCTATAAATTCTCAACGTTTGTACGTCTTAATATTGTTTTCATTCAAAACTGCATTGTGGGGCTGGGGTTACTTTGTCTAAAAGCATTTAGTAAACCACAATACATATTGCAGGTGAAGAATTCATCAATGTTGAATGTTATTTCATTCAAAACTAAAGTGAAACAACCAATAATGCATAAATCTTTCAAAAACCAAGAATTTTGAAACTCAAAGAGTCCAAATCTACGGAAGATATCGATACTCATAAGAAAGGTCGTAAACTGATTTCGATACCGATGGTACAAACCTTGCTTAAAGTGCATATGCAAAAGGTAGGTCTACCTACCTGCCTACCCGCAAGTTGAACATCTAAATTTTATGGTATGATGATCCTCTCATGTTTATTCATAGCTTCCTTGACAAGGAATTTGGCACCAACATATTGGTTCATGTCAAGTCGACAGCTATTCATGAGTCAAATCTTTTATGGAGCTTTCTTATGCCCCATACTCGACCACTATTTTCTGGGAGAAGGCTTGGATGATGACGATTCACTAGTAGACATTCTAGTACTGCAAATTTGACTTGTGACAGATGAGGACCCTATTACAAAGTTGGTGGTCTAATGCTGTTACAGCCTAGAAGGATCAACATACTATTCATACTCTTAATATCCTGTGAAATATGCATCTGTTCTGTTTTTTGTTGATTCCTCATATTGTCTATCTACTGTTACACGATCTAAAACATGTCAAATTTATGACAAGTACTTGTGATTGTCGTTCTGTGGCAGTTTGAAATATGAACATCGTTTTCGTGTTTTTGCTTCCAATCTGTCATAAAATCTGTTAAAAGTTTGCAGAAAGGTAATTGTATTGATATTAAAAAGATGTACAGATATTCATTACACAATGCTAATTGTTTTCCCAATTAGCTAAAAGCTCCATACTGTGATTGCTTAAATAACTCCTCTCATTTGGAGCTTGATCAGTATCATCACATCCACTTGTATTCTCTTGATATATATATATATATATATATGTTCTGTGCATTTTTTTAAATCTTATGAAGTGTTCTGTAATAGAGAGATTTAAGTTTGCTTCTGTTCTCTCCTATGCAATTTTTTTTGGTTTAGTCATGTAATGCTCAAGAACTTTTACCTACTTGTGCTTTGTTAGTACATTGATTATGGGGATGTTTCTAACAATCTACTAATCTATTATTTAATTACATATTCAGGAAGCGACTACTGCAGCTTTGTATGGAACAGCAGATAAAACTCTTGCTTTACTCCAAATGGGTTTCACTGAAAATGAAGTATCCTCAGCTATTGAAAATTTTGGTAAGTCGTAGTTTTACAATTTGCATTTGTTGTTGTAGGGGGCCTCATAGTTTTCTCTATTTTCCATCTTGTTCAAGTTGTCGATCATGGTTTCTTGTATTGTAGTTGGAAGTAGTTACTCGCCTTATATAACCAGGTTGATGTTGGCAGTTTGTAGTTTCTCTTTTTCATGCTTATTGTACCTGTAGTTATCTATGTATGGTAGTGGGGAGGTACGTTTTCATCTTGTTATGTGATTTAACTTGAAGCTGATGACCGGTTTCTGTTTAGTTGGAAGGAAATGGTGTCTGCGTTAGGCAGTCCTTTCTTTTATCCATGGTGTTTTACTTGCTGGTTGGAAGTTCAGAAAAGTAAATTTTATACTCTTGTCAATAAAGTAAAATCCATATAGAATTTGCGTTTTCTTACTCATATAGTGTCAACTTTCGTCCCTGCTCCTGCTGGATTACCAGTATCAAATATTGACATTACACTTTTTTGGTTGCATTGCCAAGTTGTCTCCTGACGCCTTTGGGGAACATATGTACTTCAAAGAGTAGGAGCTAGAACTGATGCTTGGGTGTCAGTCCAGTTATTCATGGGCTTTCTGTTTCCAGGCAACAAGATAGGATATCTAGATTTTTAGTTGTTGAACAAGCAAGAACTTTGTTTCACTGATAATAGGCATCAAAAAATTAGAACACACAGGCTAGGTAAGCTTTATCAACATCTACAAATATTTGATTGAATGAGGGGCTAATTAACTCTGACTCGGAGATAAAGGTTTCAATAATGATTATCCTATTGCAAACTAGGTGCATTGCAAGTAAAAAAGTTTTAATGTGTTGGCATCTTCCATTTACTGATTACAAATTTTTATTATTATAGAAAGTATCTGCTAGTATTTACATGTAACTTGGTTTCACAAAAGAGATCTTGGAGGATCTTCCATTTAACTTGTCTTCCATAATTGATTGCAAAAACGTGCACATGTATGCACCATTTAACTATTATAGAAAGTTCTTATTCACATTTCACAATGAAGCCATGCTGCCTGTCGCCCTCTCGATTCCCTTCCGTTTTTAGATGTCGCCCTCTCATAGTAGCAAATGCGTAATATATAAAATCATCAAGATAACTAGTAAGTCTGAATTTTGAAACATCGTCATAATTCCAGAACAACTACCACAAGTTGTTCATAATATAAATGAGAAGAAAAAGAAATAACAAAAAACAACAATTAAATTAGCAAACAAACAAAAACAAGGAGCATGAATTATATATATATATATATATATATATATATATATATATGTGTGTGTGTGTGTGTGTGTGTTTGGCATTCAAGTTAAAGGAAATGAATGTAAGTTATGTCACCAAGTAGAAGAGACATTCAGCCACTTATTTTTTATTTTTCCAATGTGATTTTACATGGGAGAGATGGAAGCATCAATGCAATATATTGGGCATTCCGAACTTGACAACCAAAGACATGAATAGCCAAATTAGTATTATATCTAATCAACGTGGAAAAGGAAGCTGGGTTCAGAACGGCTCGTATACGACTTTCGGCGTCAGCCTGGCGCATTTGGAGAGAACGGAATAGACACATATATAAAGGATTGAGCACAATTCCTCTGGGGATCCTGCATAATATCGGGTTTGATGTCAATGCTATGATCTAATGAATGTATGAAAGATGTAATTGTCAAATATCAATAAAATTACCTTTTTCATATATATATATATATATATATATATATATATATAGCTGGATGGCTAGTGGCAGGTCTGTGTCAGGCGACAGGCTTCTCGAACAGAGAAGAGAGTAATGAGAGGAGGCACCGAGGGATTGAGAAGCCAGAGAGTTTCGTAAGGGAGGAGGGATTGGGTTAGGGGTTTCTTTTCTTCACTTAAATTTCAGTCCAGGTCGGTTAAGAATGGAGGGTTGGGCTACACTTCACACAGACGCGTCTGTGGGCCTTGTGCCTTGGCCAAGTCGCACGCCTTTCGGGCCCTGGGCACACCACCATAATACTGCTCCTGGGCTAATTTGAGATGCCATTGTCCACATGTTTCTAATTGAACATTTTATTTGGTTAATGTTGAAATCTCAAACTTGTATGCTAGGTTGTCAAGTCGCATATTGTATCGTGTATCATACGATACAATAACTTTATACTTCTAAATCTACATTGGAACATAATTTAATATAATTTTCTCTTAATTTTTTATTTGTTTTATCTTTACAGGTCTATCTAGTTCTAGAATTCTCATTCTTGAAGTATACATTACATGATTAAAGCTAATAATTGATACTAATCAGCTCTATCGTATCAGATCAACTGATACATAACGAAATAGGTAGTATATTGAATCGTATGGTAAGACATGTATTGTAAAATACTAACAACATAGCTTGTATGTAGTATGGACAACAATATTTATATGCAATGCTTGAAGTTTCTAATTATACATTTATCATACTAATTAGGACTTAGGAGGAAACCACAACATGTCTAGTCACAAATAAGGTTCGTAGTGGTCGATACCGGTACATATTGTCTGTGTCGTATCGGTTGGCTTGGCCGACATGACTCTATTTTTCGGTCAATTCGACAAAGAAATTACAAGAAAAATTGGAAAATATTGGAAAAAGGTATCATCACCGTTATTTTTCATGTCGAACATCTAATGCTAAAATGTATCGGCAAGATTCCTTATGGACACATTTTAGCCATTCTATTTGTCAAAGTTGTACACTCCTAGATTCACAATGTCCATCTCGACACTTTGTAGCCCTTCCATTGGTCGAGGTTGTACATTTATAGATTCACTACAACCACTTATCTTAATATTATTCCATCAAAGCTCACAAGCAATACAAATTTATACATAGAATTATACTTAAAGTATATGAAATTTTTTCTAGTTATTTTTATAATAGTTAAGATTAACTTTGACTTAGTATCCAAAGAACTCTTCAACCCCAATCTGAACTTCAACCCCAATCTGAAAGTGCTGAAACCACCAATACCAATACTCAAAAGAAGATACTCATAAGAAGAGACAGATACGGTGCTCATAAGAAGAGCCCGAAACCGATTCCGATACCGATGCTTCAAACCTTGATCATAAAGCACAAGCTTCGCTCATATTACCTACTAGGTTCCCCTAATTTCAGTTTTTGAGGCCACTACTAGACCTTTTGGTTCTTGTTTGCTCAACCTGCCTTAAGTGTGTCTATTTAAGTGCGAATTTATCTATTAGGTTTTATGGTATGTTCCTCACTCCTACCTACCACGGCTAGGAATTTGGTATTAGCATTGTTTGTTGATATTAGATTGCCAGCCTGTAGTGAAAACTTTGTCAATTCTTAAATGGAGCTTCCTTATGTTCCAACCAGACCATATGATGGGAAAATGCTTTGGATGATGATGATGTTGTTACTGTTGAATGATTTAGAATTTCAAGCAATATTTTAGAAAGAAAAGAAGCACATCCGAGAACTTGATAACTTGATCAGAAGAAAGCTGTTTTTAGTTATTTACAAGAAGTAAAATAGTTTAAAAGTTTGCTTGGAAAATATATTACATTTTTCTTCTCATTTTTATGGCCGTAAATTTTCATAAATTAACTACAGTATGTTGCTTGTATTCAACAATGTTTTTAGTGTACACATAGCAACGTGTCAGGTAGGTACTAAAAGCACCTGAACGTCGAATTGACAGTTGAGATTGTTTATAATAGTCAAATATCTGCACAAAATGCGTCAGATGAAATATTCTCAGATTTATTACCCTATTAGAATTGTAGCAAAATCAGAAAACTGAAGGATGGCATTAGCAAGCAAGGAACGAAAGCTGGGTCAATGAAAACTGATTCCAGAAGCATTAAATTCTCAATAAAAGCATCCTCCAATCGAAGTTTGATTTCGCAAAGAGGGTCAATATATTATATAGTTATTGGATAATATATTTCAGCTGCAACTCTATCTAGATGTTACACCTCTTGCCAAGCAGATAAACCAACAACTAGTATTGCTTAAAAATGCTTTATGTATGAACTTCATATATGAAACTATATGCACTAGTCTTTCCTTGTATGATTGATCATTTGAATATTTGATTGGACTCTCATGCCTAATCATGTTATTTATACCCAAAACCGTTATCTGTACCCAAAACCCCCAAAACATTTATCTGTACCCAAAAACCCCAAAACCTTTTTACAGTATCTTTCCAGGTTAACAGGTTCTGAAGTGTTAGACTCACTTGGAGGCCATTATTGTACAATATACGGCAAATACTAGCTAGTAAATGAACCTTGTTTGTTCGACTGACCGGTTTCAGCTAGGTGAACGTGGATACTTGCAATTAGTTTGCATCCAATTATAGACCATTTCACGAAGCCCACTTGAATTCATATATAGAAAGACTGTACGGCTATCGATGATTGACCCCCATTTGTCCTACACTAAATGATGTAATCAGAAATCACTTTCAGATTTCAAAAAATGTAATTTCAAAACACACACACACACACACACACACACACACGAGATTGCTAGCAGAGCCAAATAAAGCACCGTCGTAGTCTACAATACTATATACTTAAGTTAAATGATGCACCGAAAATAAGTTGAATGCAATCGGAGTTCCAACCTGTTCAGCCCATAGTTGAACCGCATGTGCTGGTAATATAAATAACTTTTTTTTGAAAAGCTTGAAATGATTCATGTTGAGGTTAAAGGAGGGAGAAAATGGTTTGAGGGGTTTGATCGCAAAGACTGATTCAAGCACTAGTAATGAATGGTAGGATCTTAGTTGAAGAATTTGTTAAAACTAGGGATAGAAGAACTAGATGAGAACAGACCCAGGCTGAGAATAAATATATGACATTTGCTTATGTTATAGAGGAGATGACCAGTAAGAGAGAGAGATGAAATAAAATAAAATAAGGAATAGCTTGTTAGAGTCTTGCATATGTATGGTATCGGTGAGCATTTGGTTTATTCGGTTTCAATCGAACCGTAATATTCAAAACCGAATAAATCGAAGTTTTAAAAATCCAAAACCGAAACCGAACCAAAATTAGCCATAACCGAAACATAACCGAACCAATGAACGGTTCGTTTATTCGGGTTGTCTATTTTTATTGTTTAATGGGCCGGGGTCAAAGTTGGGATTGTGGTTAAATTATATTAAAATTTTACAATTTTTATACATATGTTTGATGTATTTCAAAGTTGGGTCAAAAGTTGGACTACTTGTTAAATTGTTAAAGTTTTGGCTTTAAAAAACATACATAGAATTGTTGTTTTCAAAATATACAAAACATATGCACATTTTAATCATAAAATATGTAGAGGGTATTTAATAATTGCCCAAGTATTATTCAGTTTTCGGTTTTGGACCAAAATCGACCCAAAACCGAAACCGAATAAAGAATTTTAGTGTTTTCAAAATCGAAACCGAACCAATTATTTTCAAATCGAACCAAATCTCTTTTTCGGCTCGGTTCGGTTCTTGGTCTAAAACCGAATAATGCTCACCCCTAATGCATAGTGTCCCTCGTTAGCTAGATTGTATGACTACCGCCGGTTGTCGGGTATCTATACCTTGTGGCCTCGGGCCCATTATATTCATTCCATTCAATAGAAATATAGTCCCACATCGGCTAGCTAGATTTCGGTAGTCATAAATTCTAGCCGATGTAAGACTACACTTTGTCTAACACCCCTCCCCCACCCCCACACACCCACCCCCGTCAAATTCGCGATGTTTTGATCCTCGTGAGTTTGATGGAGGGTAATTAGTTTGTTGTTTGTAGTTGTTTCTTTTTCTTTCGTATTTTCCTCTCATCAAACTCACATTGTTCTACCATTGTGAGTTTGAGTGGGGGTGTTATAGACAAATGCATCGTCCCACATCGGCTAGACTGTATGACTACCGTCCCACATCGGCTAGACTGTATGACTACCGCCGGTCGTCGGGGATTCATGCTTAATATTTTCATTCCATTCTTCCTAAACTCTGATTCTAAATTTCGAATTTAGCCAACCCCAAAACTTTGGGATTAAAAGCTTGTGTGTTGCTGTTGTTTATTGATGCTGAGCTTTATTCCCATAAAATTTTAAATCTCTATATCTTAGCAAGGTTCAAAGTATCGGTATCGGAATCGGTATCGGACCATTCCTATGAGTATCGGGATCGGCGGTATCGGTAGTATCGGCGGTTTCGGATCGGAGTATCGGATTTTTTGGTATCGGAAAGCAAACAACTATTAGTAAATTATTAACATTTTAGAGAATATATTTTATACATTTATGTATAATTTAAAGTATTTTCAGTATTGTTTCTTAGCATTTTTGATATTGAATGAAATAGTAGTCATCCTTGTCGATTGATTTATATGCGATAGATAAGTTTTCCTCTTTTATATGTTTTTACAACCTTACTATGCTTTTACATCCTTTCTAATTGGTCTTTTTAATTCAAATTTTTTTGCCGAATTGACTGGAAAAGAGATCTCTAATGTCGGTATCGATCAGTATCGGGTATCGGTCGGTATCGGATCGGGACATGCCAAACTGTATCGGTATCGGCCGTATCGGATCGGTATCGGACGATACTTTAAACTATGTATCTTAGTTCACACAAGCTCTTTTTTTTAAGAGCACTAATCACTGTCAGAGCCACCAAGAAATGAGGAAATAAAGTTAATTAGCATTATACTTCCAAAAAAATGTAATAAGAAACTTATGTAGCATTGCTTTGTTGACATAATAGTGTTTTATGTTACTAAAAATTTGTCAGCCCAATAGTTAAGACCTTTTGTATTTTGATGGTTGATACTGGGTTCGAGGCTCACCATTAACATTTATTTTTTTCCTTAATTTTCACATCTATTTCCATTTCATTGTAGTTTAGGTTCATTGTATCCTTTTTTACAAGCTTTTTGTATCATTCAAAAAATAATATTTTATGACTTGTTCATAGTTTTGCTTGGATCGGCCCCTGCGTATAGATATATTCTTTCCCTCTTTGTTGTGAACTATTGTCTTCTGATTCTGGTCCTTTTCTTTTCTATAACTTTCTAAGTCCCTATATCTTAGTTCAAGACAATGTGTTCTTTTCAAGAACACTGCTCAGTTGCGGACACAATTTTCCATGTAACTTATAACTTACGGGGCATTATATAAATAATATAGGACATGCAAAGACTAATCGAAGAAAATTGATATTTCATGAGTGCCCCCCCCTTCTAACTAAAATATCGCCTGCTTTTCTCCAAGATCCCAGCATCACAATTCCATTTCTGTCTAAATTGCGGAGTAAATGAGCTTCTCCGCTCTTCCCCCATTTTTTAAAGTCCCCAGTGGGACGAAGCATCAACACTATCATTTCTTCGATGCTATCTTTATAGTGTCTTGTTCCTTCGTTCAACAAATGATCCATTCATATTCTATAATGAATATGTAGCGGGTATAGTTTAGTGGTAAAAGTGTGATTTGTTCTATTAACAACTTAAATAGTTAAGGGGTCTTTCAGTTTTTTTCATGTTCTGATCAAAAACTTTATTTCTTAAAAAGGATTAATCCTTTTACCCCCAATAGCATATTTGATTTGAGGAATCATATACATTCTCACGATTTGTATCCACCTCTCACCCTATGGTGGGTCCACCCCTGACTCCGCTTATGATCATTTATTTCTCTTATCTTTGCTTAAATTATTATTTCTGTTAGTAGTATAATCAGTCATATGTTACGATGCCCACTGTCCGTTCACACGGTTATCAAAGTGGAGGAAGGGTGGCAGCAGGTACGGCGAGCCCTTTGTCCCACACATCTATCAAGAAGCAACTGTAGCAAGTGTGGTTCACTGGTTCCACTGAATGCTCCTGTCCCTCGACAATGATTGTGAGTTTGCATCTATATTTTGGATGTGTTCAATGGAGTATAGGCTGTCCAGCTTCTAATAGATTTGTTTCTCTGCAGACAGAGGAATTACTACTTGTGATAATGCATGCAGCCTATTTGAAAAACATAAAATAGCTTGGTCGGTCAGCTAGCTCCGTAGAAATCCTCATAAGATTGAATCTGTGATCTGTGCGTCATATGACTCAGCTTATAGTCATTTCTTTTCTTCAATTTCTGCATGAAGTCGTTATTCTGTTAAATGATCGTAAAATCTGTCATGCGTTAGGCCTGGTTTGGGATTGCTGTTGCTTTCTAATAAGCAACAACAGAAGCAACTTTTGGCGACTGCTTCCCACCTGCTGTCAAAACTGGCCTAAAATTGAACTGGCTTTTCAAAACCTATTTGATAAGCTGTTGTTACCAAACAGCTATCGGGGTTGCTTTTCAAAAATAAATAAATAATAGTAATAATAATAATAATAATAATAATAATAAAAGCAGAAGCAGCCAAGATTTTGTTATCTGTTATTCATCAAAATGCAGGCTACATATTTGTAAAACTTAAATCTGTCTAGCTTGGTAGATAAGCCGGTGTTGTTTCTAATCTGTTACTCTTGATAATGCAGGTTAACTATTTGAAAAACATAAAATTGTGTAGTTGATAGATTAGCTGGCATGATAGCAATCACTATAGACTTGAATTGTGATTTGGAAACTGGAAACTCTTCTATCTCACACTTCTTGAGGAAATAATAACTGATTACCTAGTACATGTTTCCGTATATAGTGGTTGGTGTGCCAAATCATAAGCTTTCCGAACATCAGATAACTTTCAAGTTTCTAGCTCTCTGAACATGTTTAAACCATTATATAGAACCTGCGGTGGCTAAACTATGTAAAAAGTGTCCACTCTTCCGTATATGGTGATTGGTGTGCCTTTTCTTTATCCGGCCACTTTACAAGGCTATCTCACACAAAAGCATGGAGAAGACATTTGTAATGCTACCATTCCTAATATCTCAGAAACTAATGGCGATCATATACTTGTATAGAGATAAGAAGATTGATTAAAGTAGACTTGCAGACGTGATTTATAAGTGAGGAAGTAATCTATATGAGACTACAAGAAAGTCGAGGTGCAGTTTTGTTCATCCTTCACAAATATTCAGGGTTATACGTAATTTAAAAATACTATGGCATTTTTTGTTTTGTTTTGTTTTTTGTTTTTAGTAAATGCTAATGTCGAATGACTTTGTATTTATTTCTTATCGTTAACATGGGATCTGTAGGTTACTTGGCATCCCTCGAGTTGGTCAGGGCTCATATTGTTTTTTTAGACTTGGAATAACCTCCAAAAGCAATTTGACTTCTAGTTTCCAATAAAAATAGAAGGTTTTACGGGGTAGAATCCTGTACAGTTCTAACAGAGCAGAATGAGTTCAGAATCTTCAGATATAGGCATTGTTTATGCTGTCACGATCATGCAAACAAAAACAAAACCCGTGAACATATGTTGTGTTGGCCACTTTACTTTTGGGGGTTGTACGTTACAACCTTTCAAGTGTCAATTGTCTCTTACACAAGTTGTATGCACATTTATGAAACTAGGTGTCCTTTTGCAGTGGGCCAATTTTACTCCTGTATCTGATGGAGTGTATATTTCCATTGCTTTTATATCTCTACCATTCTTCATAATCACTTGAGTAATGTGAAATTATCATCTTTTGATTCACCTGTTGGCAGCCATCGAGAATCTTTGATCTGGATTTTTAGTTATTTATTTTACTTTAACTCATCATTTCATTCAGATGATCAGTAGCCTGTGATACCACATTTAACTATCAGTTAACATATGCTGATTTTCAGGTCCAGAAGTTCCTATCAGTGAGCTTGCTGACTCAATTTTTGCCAATCGACTTGCATGCAAAGTTGAAAAGGAAGAGGTACACCAATCAGTATCAGTCAACTTGTTTCACTATTGTAGTGATCTTACATTTTCAATGATATATGGGTTTCCTATTTGCAAGTGCATTACTTGATTTATTTGATATGATAATGCTTAAAACTTACATTTGAAGTTTCAATGTGTTAAAGTTCATGACACTGCACAAAAACTCTAAAGTTGCCCAATACACCCCACAATTAGAATGCCCATTTGGGCTGAGAGGTTGATTTTTGGCATTCGAATAATTTTTATCAAACTCTGTTAAAATGTAGTCTAGACGACATTTAAACCTGGGTGGCTCTGAGACCATCTTAAAGACCTTGTCACTGCACAAAAACTTTGTAGTAGTGGGTGAGAGGATTAAATAGTTACCTTATTCCGATACACTGAAGCCAAAGTCATTGTTAACCATGAAATGTTTTTAAGTTTCGTCTAAAACTAATATTGCTTCCAACAAGAAACTGAAAGTATGAGCACTGACTATCAGATATGGAGACAATTTTCTATTTCCAATACAAATATAGCCATCCCAACATTATTAAATTTGCAGGCATCTTCATTACTAATAAGGTGCTAACATTAAGGTTTAAATCTAGCAATGTCATTTTTATCTATGCTCGGCAAAATCTATCAATATAAAACTATGGGTTGCACCAGAATCAAATAACCCTCGCTGAAATTTCATTAGGTAGCAGTATAACTATCACAACTGTATCTGTGGCGAACGCCTCATGGGCTAAAAAAAGGACTCTGCCCTGCACGTTGGGTCGACGGTTGGAAAGCCTTTGGTGTATGCCCACAGTTTTGCTGTTGTTGATGTCGCGGAGGATATTGATTAGCACTTTCAGCTTGGCAGTCACGTGTTATGTGGCACACACAACCACACTTAAGCATCCCCTTCTAGGACATGTCCTTTGTTGCATTTGACACAATGTGGTCTTTGGTTTCGTCCTTGGTAGCCGTCATTGTTTGGACGCTTCTGTGCGTTGTATCCTCCTGAGGTGTTCAGACGCTTGTGGTTGGAATTTTGCATAGCTCCTAAAGTAGTTGAAGGATATTGTGGCTCTAGTACGAGAGCATGATTGAGTGACACTCTCATCATCTCCGTACTAAGGGACTACAACATGGGCATGTATGACAGGCCTTAGACCCTCTTCGAATCTTCGAGCTCGAGTCGACGCACCAGGTAGCGGTGAACTAGCAAATTTAACTAGTTTGTTGAATTCTGTCACGTACTATCATAGTGTCATGCTCCCCTGTGCTAGGTGAACGAACTCATTCTCTTTTTGCCTAGTAAGTAATAGGCTCTCCCATTTTTTTTCCACATTTTTGTCATTAGCAATGATAGATCTCTTTTGTACGTCCTATCAATCATGCGCGTTCAAATGCAGTTGAAGTTGTGCGCACGCTACTCTCTTTGACCCCTGGATGCCAAGTAACTCGAAGTGGTCCTCTAACTCGATTAACCGATCCATCGCCACAATATGATCTACATACTTTTTAAATTCTGAGATAACGAAATTCCTCTCCCTTGCAAGTTGGGTGCTCTTCGGCTTCGATTTTGTTGGGCACAACTGCGACGTCCGTTGTTGTCGCTATCGTCATGCAGTGTATCTAATTATTTTTGTTGCATATGAACTGCGTTTCGAACCATGCCTCAAACTGTTTTTGTCTAGTCTCGGCTTGCTTTTGCTGCGCCTCAGCATGTTTCTATTGCATTTCCATCGTACACAATATTCTATCAATCGGATCAGTTGTAGCTACTGTTCTTGAGATACTCAGAGATTTGAAATGAATTGAATGAACAATTCATAAAAATGAATATTTCTCCGAGATTTCGAGTATTTTACGGCTCCTTCCCATGCCAATGGAACAATATGCTACGGCTGAAGCATGAAAAAATTGAAATCTTAGATCAAAACACTATATATTGATGATATGAACTGCCTAAACAAGAATTCTTGAACAGTGAACAACTAGAGCCTATTACTCACGACATCAAACAATTTTCATTAATGAAACCATGTAAATCCATCGAAAAATAAAAAATACGCATGTCCAATGAAATAGTTGTTATCTGTTTCAATAAGAATCATTGGTTTAACTGAATAACTAAAGAAAATAGAGTTCGTCTGAGGTCGATGGATCTTCTCAATTAGAAGATCCCCAATATGAATAATACATATTCGTCTAATTCAAATTATTTTGCTCCAAAACAAATATATCCATAGAGGCAGTTCGTCATATTCATGATCAAGAGGTACTGAACTCTCTTTCGGATATGTCCTGAAAGGAGAAGGAAGACTGAAATTGTCATTTCTGTATCGAAAGTAACTCGCATTAGTCCAATAAAATATTATGGACTTACTGTATGGAATATCATTTCATAATCTCGAAATCAAGGTTTTAAATCAAGAAAACTAGTCTGTTCGAAAATTTCAAAACAAAAATCCATAGTAAAGACATGCTATGATAAATTTATGTCATGTTCGGACTCCACCGAATCGATAACTCGTCAGCGGACGTGCATGCAGTACAAGACAAGTTGCGGTTGTACAAGACGTCCTTGTGTAAATTTGTAAAATAATTGTTTATGAAGAAGTTTGCAGGGGATGATATAACACAGAAAAGTCTCTTTATTGATAACTTATAACGGAACATAGGCTCTCAAACAACCGAGCAGAAAATTGCCAAACTTGATTTACAACTTTGAAACAACAAAGTGCGATAAATCGTTCCATATTTTTTTAAAAAACAATAAAGTAAAAACAACTTCAACGAAAGTTTCAAAACATGATTAGAAGCTTCAAAATATAAACAAAGTTTCTGCAGAGTGGACGAGCTTTCAGGGTCTGTACATCTCCTTGATTTCCAACATCCATGGAGACATGGGTCAGTACATTAGAAAATGCAATGGTACGCGACATTTAACTCGAATTGCCGAAATCAACACAATAATCATGTGAAAACATACATGATTATTAGTGATATTTCAATCTTTAGGTCAATTAACAATTCATAAGACATGAATGTAAAAACATAATATGCATCACGAAACAATGATTCTTGCCCACAGTCGATTGTCCTTTCTGCAAACAAGACTTACCATATTACATCATTAGCGATGCAACTTGTCTATACATAGGTTACTGGTGAAAATACCATTTTGGACTATTCAAGGGATTACGACATCGTGCAACACATGTAACTAGTCTTACTGGAGGTCCCGCAATCCCCGTGACTTATACCTTAGCACCAATTATCCATGTTCTTCCTAGGCTGAATCGGTTTTGTTACCACGAATACCGTTCGAGGAAACGAAATCTTATGCACAAATTGTTCATAACCATGCATGCATATGAAACTTAGTAACATATAACATACTTGATAACAGAAATTTAAAATAGCTATGTAACATATTCTCATTTTGTATTCTACATTTCTCGGGCCATCACTCGAAATCCCATACTATATATCACAAACATTTTCCATGATTCCATTTATGTTTAACAACAATACTACAATCCATATTTTTATATGATAAGCAAACACCATTATAGATACTCTCTTTTATCTTGATTCTTTTATTAAGGTATCAGTAATCGAAAGACAACAAGGAAATGAAAAGATTCTTTTGTTAGGGTGGAGATAGAAGGAAAGAAGGATCAAAGTCACTCACTGTTGAAGAATTGTCGAGAAAAAAGAGTTATCACGCCCGATCGAGCCTCGCCTATTCGTTCACCTGCATTTGCACAGCAAGGGTTCAAATACTCTTCTTTTCTCTTTATCTCATAATTCGATATGAATGCGGAAATCGATGGAAGCTAGCAATGAAATACATGGAAACATCAATGAAAACGTATTCACAAAACCAATAACGAAAGCATCAACCAAACCAACAAAAACAAATAGTAAAAATATTTGAAGAAGGAACACTTGTATATAATTCTTCTCAGAGACACAATTCACTGCATTTAGGACTCAATTTTAAAAAAGTCAATCCATAGATAGGAAGTGTCTCCGATCAATCGAATACCGACAGAATTTTCATGATTGTGTCCCCGGCTAGGAGTCGGGCACTACATTATTTGAACAAAAAGTCTACAATTTAGACATGATACATTTACATCTGATAAGTAAACATGATCTTGTTAAGGCTCGACTTTAAACTTTCACATTCTTTACTACTTTTGCAAATTTCTGCTTAGTGCAAGTGTGGTGATTGATTTACATGTTTATATTATATATTTCTAAAGTTCTGCTCATGAAAGGGATTTTCATCTTTTGTTGCAGGATTTCTCGGACAATGCTGATAATATCACTTGGCAAAATCCAAATGGATTAGGTTGTCGAGATAACAATACAGAAGAATATCCCAAATTCAGTCGTTCCTTTAATGATCCATGGATATCTAAAGCGTCAAGTTCGAAGGCTGCCACTTATGGATATGAAGATGTAAACGGAACAAAAAAAGCTAAGCTAAATGATCCATGGATCTCAAAAGTATCAAGCTCGAACTTTTCCCTTAATGATTATGAAGATGTAAAAGCAGTGAACATGGCTAAACAGATGTATGGAAAAGGTAAAGCAGCATCCTGCAGCAACCACTTGCATCAAGATATTGATGATGATTGGGATGAGACGAAGCCAAATATAAGCTATGGGCCTGCAATAGCAGCAGAAGCAAGATTTATTAAAGAAGAAATGCCTGAACCAAGAACACCCAACGTTAGTCAGAATGCTAATGGCCTGCTATCTAGACCACCATATTTCTTTTACGCCAATATTGTGGATGTCTCTCAGAAGACATGGAGAAAATTATCACAGTTTCTGTATGGAATTGAGCCTGAGCATGTGAATTGTCAGTTTTTCTCAGCTTTTATTCGCAAGGAAGGTTACTTGCACAATCTTCCCACTGAGAGAAGGTTTCACATTGTTCCTAAGCCTCCCATGACAATAGAAGATGCTCTGCCTCATACAAAGAAGTGGTGGCCATCATGGGACACTAGAAAGCAGTTAAGCTGTATTAGCTCAGGGACTGCAGGAGTTGTCCAGCTGTGTGAACGACTTGGAAAGACTATGATGCAATCACAAGGATTGGTATCTAGAGCAGAACAGGTTGACATTCTTCATCAATGTAAGAGATTGAATCTAATTTGGGTGGGTCTGTACAAATTGAGCGCTATTGAGCCAGACCAAGTAGAGACAATTTTGGGATATCCAAGACAACACAGCGAGTTTTGGGGGCAGCCAACTGATAGGCTCGAAGCACTTAAGCACTCCTTCCAAACAGACACAATAGGGTATCATCTTTCAGTGTTGAAGGGTATGTACCCAAGTGGATTGAGGGTTCTCTCAATTTTCAGTGGAATTGGAGGAGCCGAGATTGCACTTCACAGGCTTGGAATTCGTCTTAAATGTGTTGTTTCTGTTGAGGCATCTGAGATTAATCGGAGAATTTTAAAGAGGTGGTGGGTTAATACTGCACAGACTGGAGTATTGAAGCAAATAGGGGGTATCGAGAAACTGACTATTCAGACGCTTCAGAGTTTTATTGGTCAGTTCGGTGGCTTTGATATCATTATTGGCGGAAACCCTGGCGGCACTGTACATGGATGTTATAATGGGGACAGTTCATCTGAAATGGATCTAAACCTTTTCTTTGAGTTTGTTCGCGTCTTTCAGAGGGTTAGAAGTTCAATGGGAAGGAATAGCTGATGCTAAGCCCCCGCTGTTGTTTCAGTGGCTCTCTCTACAACGGAGCATGAATTTCACTCTTGGACATGACCATGTAATCCATAGGACTTTAACAGTGTAGCATGATGTACTTGCTTCTAGTTCTTCTTGTTTCCTGTTTTCTAGTAGGTGGTGATTCCTTTTTCCTCTTCTCAATCTTGTTCCAAGTTTTTAATGCTTTATGCACATTTATTCAAGTGGGCTTTGTTTGGGCAGTATCCTGCAAAAATAACCAATTCACAGGGCCCTTTCGAGTGTATATAAGTAGATTAAATGCTAAAGCTTTGAAATCTGAAATAGTTGTTGTGTAATTGGCTTATTGTTGATTTAACATGATGCTGGGGAATTGATAACTTAGAACCACCTGATTATGGAAGAAGATAATCAGCTTCTCTGGTAGAAAGATAGCTAATTTCTATGGTGTATGTTTATTGAGTTATGTACTGTTTTCTATGTTGGATCAACATACTGTACATGTGGAGGGGCTATGACCACGTTTGGTCCACGGAATCAGGACATTGGGAAGTAAATTCATTCCTGTTCTGCGTTAGGAAATGAGCCAGGAAGGAAATTGATTCCTAGAAATTCTTCTATTCACCCTCCATGGATTTACTTTTTCATCACAAATTATTCACTTTTTCTTCCAAATTTTTAGGCTTCTCTAGAAAGGAAAATTAATAGAAATTGTAATTTTTAAAGGAAAAGAAAGAGCAAAGAATTGATTTTCTATCTTTACAGCGAGGCCTAAGAAGAAACATGACATCCAGTTTTGATGTTGCATATAAATGCTTATATTTCAACTCAAACATGACGCCGGTAACTGACTGCCTGGAATTGTGTGAAAATATATGATGCTTGCAGGTTATACAGCGGAATGGGCATTGGAATTGGAGGACTGCACCAATTTGGCTGTGTTTCTGCCAAATCTTCCTGTTGGCTGTGCAGAACTTTGACCATTCTGATCTGCATTGAAAGAACTCGTTGATTTTTGGTCAAATGGGCACCATATCTTTGTGTTACTATTGATACGGTCTATTAGTTCTCAGAGTCGGGGGTTTTGAGTTTTTTCAGTATCATGATTCCTAGTTGCTGCTACATGCAACCAGACAACATGATTTGGTCTGGTCGTTATTCTAATGTCCTGCCTGTGCATAATATGGGCCTAAGTAAATAGGAGGCTGTAGACGAGTCTAACATAGTTCAAGTCAGGTGCAGCTATCAGGAATTCAATGGCCAAACACTTGCGGACATCAATCTCCATCGGATAGAAAGAAAGTGCCAATTGAAGGAGACTGACATTGGATTAGCTACCCGTGAGATCGACACCAGTCCAAATACTTGGTCTAATCAGTAGCATTGTTCCATTTGGACATTAGTCTCAAGTCAATGGTTGAGATCTGCCACAATGATGTTGTGACAGAGAACATGATCTGGTGGACCTTCCCTTACATATTATACCAAGAATTGCATCAATACACAGACAAAAGGAAAAGCTCCTGAATGTGGGGCACCCCTTTAGGCTTAACAATTGCTCAATTGCAATTAAATATTCTGGATTTAGAAAAAAAGAAAAATCTGTAACTTGTTATCCTAGACTTTTATAATTAGCAAGTTACTACTATAAACTATTATAATTAGCAACTAAATATCTTGAACTATTATATATATATGCAGCTTGCAAACCTATACGGATAAAACGTGAATAAGAAATATGAAAATAGGGAGGATATACAGGAGTAGCAAGTTGCCAATTTATGAAAGTTCATGATATTTATTTACTAACTGTAATAATTTGCTAATTTTAATAGCTTATGGTAGCAAATTACAAATAAAAAAAAGTTAGTTGCAAGGATTTTTTAGATATAAGTCCCTCAAATCTTTCCCATTTGGACAGAAAAGCCTTCTGAATCTTGTATTTGGAAGGAGACCATCAAACCATCAAAATTATTGCTCATAAATTCTTGCGGTTAAACAAACATCCGCTAACAGATGTTATATTTTTTTATTTACCATTTTGTCTACATCGTCTTCCTCAAATCTAGGTTAATTCTAAAGGCACATCATCCCTTATTGGAATGACGGTTAAACCTTTTGACATTCCTAAAAATCTAGATCTGTCAAAAGAGTGTTAAATTTTTTGACAGTACTAAATATTTAGGACTACCAAATTTTTTGACAGTCTTATCTATTGAAATGACTGTCTTTTGACAGTCCTACCTATTGGAATGATTGACAGTCTTCTGAGTAACTTTGGATGTGCCTTTAGAATTAACCCAAATCTATCAAAATTTTAACTAATAATTTTTCGTTCTCCAAACCCAACCGCTAACATCCTCCTCCGTAACCAATAACACATTTCCCCTTTTCCATCGTCCACTTATACCTGCTTTAATCTTTCTCAGAAACAACTCGCCTCAGTAAACCAAAATACAACAAACCCAAACCTATACTCCAAGAAAACCACCACCATTCTCCTACTCCCTTAACAAATGTGCTCTTCGGATGAGCCTTCAGTTAAAACAGAAGTTGCCTTCAGTTAAAACAGAAGTTGGAGTCGAAATTTCCTCTAAGAAAGTATCAAGAAAGTACCCAAGTCGTTCTTTGTTTAAGATTATATTTCCACCCAGTGGTGGATCCAGGAGTACAATTCACTAGAGACTGTCATAATGGAGTTTGGGAACAACGCTTCCGGTTTTTTTTTGAAAGTATAATAATATAATGTTATATTAAATAGTATTATTTCTATACAATATAATATTACACATCATAATTTTTCTCTACTATCTTTCATACTTTGAAAGCGTTTTAAGTACAACATCTATTGTAACATTACTAAACAATTCTTATTCTATGAAGCATACAAGAAAATCATTTAAAAACTGATCACCAATTCCACTACTCCAATTCAACTCAACTTCAATCACAATCTACAAATCAATTCTACAAATACAAACATCCACATACTAGGCGCATTTTTTTTCGTTTTTTTTCAGCCAGCTACTTTTTAAAAAAAAAAAAAAAAAAAAAATACAAACTGTGATTGAATAAAATACAAACTTCAATCACAATTTCAGCTACTTTCTGCATACAACACAATTCAAATTTACAAATACAAACATCAACTACAATTTCATCTATTTTCTAAATATAAAAAATTAACAATCCCAACACAAATCAACACATGGCTACCAACACCAATATTGACTACTACACAACAATATTGACTACTACTACTCACTACTGCTTCCAATATTAACAACTACTACTCACCAATATTGACTACTACTACTCACTACTGCTTCCAGTATTAACTACTACTACTCACTAATATTGACTACTACTACTCGCTAGCATTGTTGGAGGAGGACACATCAGCTCATAATGAGAACATTAGCGCTGAAATTGGTAATAATAATTTTTTTTTTCTTTTTTCACTGGGGGCTGGGCCCCAGTCCCAGTCCCTTCCATCCGCCCCTGTTTCCACCAGAGAACTAGAATATGAACAAGATTCGTTTTGTCAACACTGACGATATGAATCTCCTCCAACGTTCTTATCCGAATCAACCACACACTCTCCCTATAATCACCTTCTTTTTCTTTTGAAAGTTGCAAAGTTGTTACCTCCAATTATGTCATGAAAACATGATACAATCATCTTCAAATACTCCATAAATCTAAAGCAATTCATGTAATGTCCCTCAACCACACGGTGTATTACGTTGAGTCGGATTAAACGAGACAATGGTTGGTTACATTTTGATTTGTTGGATTTGAGAGCAAGTATTGATTTGAGTTAATTTCATGTGCAGATCACGTGCAGAGTTCGATGGAATTATGTCTTCGTTCAGAGAAGTAATGGATAGCGGAATTGGAGCGATAATGCCGTCATTCTTAGTCCGATTTGTCAGATGATTTGGAGAGCACGGCCTGCTCGGACGGTCATACCAATTGAGTAGATCGTGCTTTGCATCGGACCACAGATTCAAGAGATCGGCCGTATCGACAAGGCATGATGCTTAGCAGAATCATACTTGGTGAGTGGGCTCTATCCCTTCTCCTCTACTCCTTCATGCCTAATAATATGGAACACACAAATAGTTTGAACACTTGGACTAGAACATTGGAATCACCGTACTGTGGCGTGCATAGAGTGTGCATCGTTTGGTTGGATAGAATTTGTGGCTTGAGTTGTTCTTGCGTTTTGGTAGTTGGCGCTTTGAGTGGATCATCTTGGTTGGAACATCGAGGCACTTCGGGCGAGCGAGCGAGCGTGCATCCGTGCACGAGTATCAGTTGGAACGCTTTGACAAGTAAAACGTGCAGTTGTGGATCAAAATCGGACAACTGCATCGGAGAGGGCATTGTGCCACTATTGGGGCATTGTGCCACGGAGCTTTCGGAGCGAGAGGTGTTGCACCAATCAGAGCACTGTGTCGAGAAGCGACATAGTGCCTAATGGGGATAACTTGAGATGGTGCCTTGGGCTATAGTCGGAGAGTGGTTATGGTGCATTGGATTGATGGAGGCGAGTATCGTTTGGTGGGGCAAAAAGGCACGGTTCACTCGTCATACCTACATGGTTGGAGTATTGCATTGGTCATGAACAACCTGTTGCGCATAGGGTTTGGTTTTCTCAAACAGATAGGCTCCGGGGCACCGGGACCATTCATCCATGGAGAAAACAAATGGTAACGTGTCTTGGGCACGGTACTGGTGGTTCAAAATGACCAGGCAGACTAGTTACTCAGCGCTGGATCGGGTCAAACTGCAGTTGGATAGTCCTTTATGGCTTGGCCAGTGACTTCATATAGATAATAGTTGGTTTAGTTTGGTTTATGCATTCGTGTAGGCGGCGGCGCCACCTTGCTTAGGACAAGAGTGCGCACATCGATGATTGGATTAGCGAGGCTTGGATTATGGCGTGATTCGATAGAATTGAGGCTTGGAGTGCGATGTGGTTCGATAGGTTCACGCTTGCTTCGGGTTTGAGTAGAACGGATTGCATGCTTAATCTCTTTTGAGTTGGATATAACTGCTTGTGTATTTGCTTGAGTTGAATGCTAGCATGCTTAAACTGCTTTACTGCTTTCCTTAACATGTCAAACCTCTGCAATGAAATGAATCTAGGATTCAAGTAGAAAGATCACATTATAACTGTTTGCATTCACTATCTATTTAGTGTCGGTTTATACGAGTGGATTATCTCACTCACCAGTACGGTTGTGTATTAACCCACGTTTGTGGGCATTATTTTCAGATATGCTGGTGCAGTGACTTTGCTTGGATATACGGGACATGATGTATGGAATGATAAGTACCTTTGTGGGCAAGAGAAAGAGCAAGAGTGTTGCATTCCTTTGTGGCATTCTGCTTTGTGAAAATTTTTATTTGGACCCTTCGAGAGCTTCGCTGCATATACTCTGATGTGTGCTTGGTACACAATACTTGACCTTCGCTGCAACTTGGTTGTTTCGATGATAACCATGACGTTTGACATCATCCCTTGTGTGAGCGCAACTTCAGGCTCGCACGGCATCACGTCCTGATGAGAACGATTGTCCTGCGGGAGCGCTACAACATGGTGATTCAAGTTCAGCGGGGACGATCAGACTTGCGGAAGATTGGGGCATGGCAATTGTTATCAAAGTGCCCAGTTCATTTTCTTTGACTTTGTCCTTTGGTTCATCACAAACTCTAAATAGCTTCTGCGTATCGTTTGACTCTTGGTTCTACTCGGTACCGCATTTGATGTTTCATGCAATAAGTCTATATATTTATTGGTTGTGGGTGCATGTTGTTCTTCGTTGCGTTGGTTTTCGATATATCGTGTAGCACCGTTTGGCGTTGTTGCATTCGTGCAGTAAGTTGTGTGGCTTTGTTGCATTTGTGCATCAAGTTGAGAGGTTTTGTTGCATTGGTTTGGCTTGTCATTTGGGGAGATTTTGGTTGCATCAGTGGAGCAGTTGGTTGTCAGACGAGATTGGTTATGTGGCATATTATAAGTAGAAGCATATGAGAATGGAACGTTGCACTAGTTGCTCGTGTAGCGAAGGTGTTGGACAAATTTTGAGTTTTGGCTGGGAATATCAGAGAGAGCATTGCACGAGTTGCTCGTGTGGTGCATTGGTTAAGCAGATTTGAGCAGTGGCTTGGAATATGATAGAGAGCGTTGCACGAGTTGCTCGTACGGTGAATGTGTGGAACAGTTGGTATTGACTTGGATTATTTGGATGAGATCGTTGCATGGGTTGCCCGTGTAGCGAAAGTGTTGAACGGGTTGAGAAATAGTGGAAGTATCAAGAATGGAACATGACGCAAGTTGCATCAAGCGAGATCAACAGAAGAGTTGGGTGGTTCATGCATTGGATGAGTTTTGGGTCAGACTTTGAGTTGTGAACCCCTTGTGGAGTGAAGTGGGATGCTAAAGTTACAAAAGAAAAGTGAACCGTAGGATCTTGTCTTACCCCTTAACCAGGAACTCAAGCTCAAGCAGTCTAAGCTGGCCGGAAGCCACTCATTCTCTGAGATGGCTCATGCACATGTGTGCATATAACGTTCAAAGGAGATCTAATGAGAGGAAGGGACGCTAAAATGCCATGGAAAAGTAAGATTAGCCTTTCTTCGGTCAGCTGATATAGACTCCACTCCCCCCATTGGCACTTGTAAGTTAGCACATCAATGAATACGAAGTTTGTTGTCAAGAGTGAGCACTAGATATGCATGAATTTCCTTGATCAAAATTTCCAGCTCACGCTTCTTGGGTTGGACTCCCTACAAGCACTTCAATAGGCGAGCAAAGTGAGCTTTAGCCCTAGTTGCAAATTAGAATTCTATGTATGACCAAGCCCCATCTGTTATTTCTTGTAAGACGAAAGGGGTCGGGGAAAAGAATGGAAAAGATAATTTCTCTATATTTTTGACCTGGAACAGGACCTATCACAAGAATATTTATTTTATTGGGACGATAACTCTGAAAAGAAAGATTTCTCTGAAATTGATGATTCTTGGCTACTTGATTAGGCATTTCCATCTCTCAAACTAGAAAACGCTTTAGCTTAGGAACTTACTTCTTTTTATACCCCGAGTGACGAACTATAGCCATTCGCGGTCACCGCTGTCCTACTTTAATTATTAAACAATATACTATTAAGATTTCCAAGATTCTTGCCCAAATTTTATTTGAATTAACAAAAATGGTCAATCAATCTATTTTTAATGATGAAACAAATCATGAAAGAATTGAGAAAAAAATCAAAATAAGAAGTTTACTCTGTCTTTCGAGCCTCAGTTTAGCTTCAAAAGAAGGCACTAGTACAACGTTTGGTGCGTCCCACCCCAACTAACTAGTGCTTAACTTGACTCTCTCCCGCTCATAAGCTTCGCTCAGACGTAGCTCATTTCTTTTTGGATGTGAAGCAGTGTCAAACCAAAATACCCAACAAGCATAAGCATTAGCTCTCCCTGAAAAGGAGGTAATCCAACCGCACCTTCCAGTACGACTACCTTGTTACGACTTCACTCCAGTCACGAGAGTGAGAAAAATATTTCCAATATTTTGATATCCCGTTTTCTAATTTTGCTGCGTCTTTTCAAAAAAGAAAGGTGAGCGAAGTGAGGGTGAGGTACTTTCGGACTAATAGGTTTCATGTTACGTCAATTCAAACTTGTTCGATCTGTTCAACTGCGACCTTATAATGCAATCGCATTCTCTGGTCCAATTGCTGTTTTTGTTTCCATATTCCTGATTTATCCACTGGATCAATTTGATTGGTTCTTTGCGCCTAGTTTTGGTGTAACAACTATATTTCTATTATCCTCTTCTTTCAAGGGTTTCATAATTGAACGTTGAACCCATTTCATATGATGGTAGTTGCCGGAGTATTAGGCACTGTTATGCGCTATTCTTGGCGCTACCGTAGAAAATACTTTATTCGAAGATGGTGATGGTGTAAATACATTCCGTGCTTTTAACCCAACTCAAGCCGAAGAGACTTATTCAATGGTCACTGCTAACCGCTTTTGGTCCCAAATCTTTAGGGTTGCTTTTTCCAATAAACGTTGGTTACATTTCTTAATCTCAAAAAAATGCTCCTAATGGAACAAGTAGGCAGAAAGAAAAGAATAGTAAGACCTTTTGTTTGTTTTGGTACCCTTCATTCATAAGCAAAAAGCATAAAAATGTACCATCAAGATAAATAACTTTCTATCAGATATCTATATTTCCTATTTGATTAAAGCGAGAAAGAGGCTTTCATTTCCAATCTATAATTATTTAATTAATTTATGGGCAGGAAAACAGAATTTTCTTATTTTTTTGTTTGCTTGCACCGTTAAAAGATATACTCTGGAATATGAGCTAGAGGACAATTTAGGGGTTCAAATGGTTATATTTTTAATTGATTCATAGGGTCTCAACAAGATAATTCCTATCAATAGTAAAACAAGAGTAAATTTGTGCGCATTACGTACAAAAAAAACATGGAAGAGAAGCTTCAAGAGGCCCGTAATGATCAACATAGGGAAAGACGGATGAGCCAACTTGATATTTTTTGGCATTATCAGTACAAAGAAAGAAGAGATACCGTCTTTTTGTTAATTACTATCTTCAGAGCAAGAATGAGTGCTGAAAGGAGTATCGAGGACGGTAAGGGCGACAACCCACTTGAGCAATTTTCCATTCGCCCATTCATTCTGATGAAGATGGGCAACTTTTGTTTCTTATTCACAAATCCATCAGTCTATGCAGAAACATAAATGCAGTCCTATTAAGGTGGAATAGGCTGAATTATTCGATTGGAATTTTTAATTCATTCGGGACTTCTTAGGCGAAACGAGAATTTCTTTTGATCAAAGCAAACCACATAGTTTAGAATTTGTTTGCTATGGGGCATGTCTTGTTTAAAGATTCATACAACGTGAAACCCCTCTTACATTTTTTTTTTGGAATGTTTTTTGGTTGGGTGAACCAAAAATAATAATAATTTTGGGTTGTACCAAGTCTGAAACCAAGTGGCAAAGGGTCAAGAAACTCAATGCCACTATTCCTGAATAACTAGGAGCCAGGCCTTCTTTTTGCGCTATTATGGCCAGTTCCAAATATAAGGAACTGAGCCACGTGGCATTGGCCAACGGGTACACTCCGATGAGTATCCCAATCTAATGGACCCATTGGAGTGCACCTAAGCTGTAAAGTACAATGATATAACCCAATATTTAAACATAAGCAATGTAACTAATCTCATCCACAAACATAAGAATATGAAACACAAAGAGAAAACAAGTCTACTAATGTGCAGAAAGAAAATAAGTCTGAAAATGTATCATAATACAAATGGATAGAGTCACATGGGCACAAATCCGCTAATACAAGTACTAAATAGAAGGAAGTAATAAGATAACTAGGGTCGATATCTGCAAACTAGATAATGATACCGGACCCAAGGTGAAGTTACTACCGGTGATCAAGCGAAGTCCTCGGGAAGAATCTCGTCCTCTGCTACAAGTCATGCTCCTGGATATACACCTGGTCCGTACTCCTCCGGGTAGTCCTCCTCGCCTATGCCTGGAAGGGAACCAGGTCCTCAGAGGGATGTAACAAGGTACAAAAATAGCATGCGATAGTAAAATAAAAAGAAAACATGTGATACGCCGGTGTAATCTAGAATAACCACCTAAGTGTGACACAACTTGAAGACAATGTTCGACACGTGGGCTTTCCAAATATAAATCCGTAGCTCTGAGGCACAGAGACACACGATGCGTACATGTAGCTCCGAGCACAGAGTCGCACAATAAGTACTACGACTCCAGATACATGATCTCTACATAAATAAGGATATATATATATATAGTGCATGCAAAGTAGCCCAAGAGTCTAGTAATTGTCTTTTCCTCCCAATGCAGTCAACGAGATGCATCCACGGCTCACTGAGCCTGAACCTCTATCTAACAGTCTCGTCATACTGAAGTAACTAGCACCAATCATGATCCTATAGTCATCACAGATTTTGGTCATGCTGACACTACCAGGATACATAAAATCTGGTACGATAACAATATCTGAATGTGTCCTAAGGTTCCGATGTAACCAAGTAGGTACATAAATATATCAAAAAATATCTAACAATTGATACTAGACGTAACCGACGAACGTCTGCACCAAGATATGACCATGACGCTAAGTAACGATTTTGATCCAAAGCGCACACAATTTACAAATAAAATAAATAAGAAAAACTGGAACTAAGTTACAGAATGGCAAGGTACACTTGCCTGGATCCGGATTATCATGCCCAGTCCCAAAATTCCAAGGACTAGCCACGTGGCAATGACTAGCAGCACAACTCCAATGGGCAACCCAATTTAATGGACCCGTTAGAGTGCACTTAAGTTGTAATACATATAAAATGGTCTACGATACCTGTCACAGTTTATATATCTAATCTCATCCACAATGAGTAATAAAATCACAAAGAGACAAGTCCATTCATAATAATATAAAATAATATTTCCAACTAAGCAATATAAATAATGTCACGGGGAACAACCCGTCATCAAAATGGAAAGAAAAATAACTACAAGTACAATATCCAGAAGTCACTACAAGATCAAATATCTAAGAACACTAAGCATAATAAATGAATGGTGAGAATACTATATGCTCAAGTGAAGTCCTCCGGAACAACCTCGTCCTCCGCAACCTGTACGTCTCTAATAGTAGCACCTGTCCTGTAAACCTCAGGATAGCTCTCATCATCTACACCTGGGGAGATAATCCGGATCCAGGTCCTCAGGGGACATAACAAGGTACAATAAACACTCAAGCCAAAATAAAATACAGTAAGTAAGAACAGATCCTCAGGGCAAGCTATGTAACCAGCTAAGTAAAATATAAATAAGAGCATCTCTACTACTCAGGCTGAGACCACTATAGGATCTGTGTCGGGTAGCCCATAGCAGCAAGTAGTATCTTGTAGGGCCAAAAATGTGCCAAGCTCTGGTATAGAGACTAAGCACCTCCAGTAACATAGTATATATATAACATAATCAGCCTATAGCATGTGTTTCTCTCCCCACCCAATGTAATCTCACATCTCATGTGCACAATGTCTCATGTCTATAATACACAAGATCATGACCTCTAGCTAGTACAACGAGTCATAATGATATCTATATAATATGCAAGTCTCATATCACGAATATTGTAAGCCTATACATAATCACCATGAATAACTCAAGAAAGATTGTTACATGAAATAGTGTCAAGTGTCATACAACTTGGCGTACTAAGTAAAGCAATCACGTAAAAATAGGATCGTGGAATCAACTCTCTAAGTGACGTTACACGACTCCGCGTACGACGTCGACACCCGAATCTTGTTCGGACGCTAAGCAACGTCTCACGGTCCTAGGTTGAGCAGGCACATCAAAAGAATATATATATATATATATATATATATATATATATATATATATATATATATATATATATATATATATATATATATAAAGAAATACAAGCATATAATATAACATGATCTACTGTAAGTTTGGTAATGCACACTTGCTTGGGTTCTAAACTCCGTCAAATGCTCCTGGAAAAGTAGAATCTGCACGTACACCTCCGAATGCTGAAACAAACATCACCAATATTTTCAGAATACTTGAAATAGCTAGGATTGACTACCCATAAGTCCAATTTGGACACAGGAGCAGAATTGACGGTTTTGGGTCAAAGCGGGTCCATTTGTGGCCGATTTCGCACCAAAAAATGTGCCAGAGACAAAATTCTCTAAAATTTTCAAACTTAGTGTCTACGAGTCCAGAACGATGATACAAATCCAATGGAACATTCAAAACTGGATTCTGATGAGCCGATCACGAAATTGCCCGTCATGTGGAACCGTGGGGCCCACAAAATGGTGTTTCGTCAACGTTCTCAGATTTGAACCAAACTTGGGTCACATGACCATCTTAACACTGCGAATACAATGACATAAGTTTCGTTGTGAACTGATGAGTATACACGAAGTTATGGCGAGGTATCGGAATAGATCGATATGGTGTTTTTCGGCGGATACGCGTTGATTGCGGCGTGCATACATGTCCAAATCAAATTTCGCGAAAGCCCATAAGTCGGAGTTCATGTTACGCACCATTTGGTGCAATTCGCACGTGATGACGTGGCCTTGTTTGATGGAACGTACCCCGTATCGGAGATTTTGGTTCTTTAAAAAGAAGTTTTTGGTCGTTTTGGAATCAGAATAATTTAACCAATAAAGCAAACTAATAAAAACTAAAAGAACATTAAAAATCTTGATTATATTGTGAAGTAGTCCTTTTAATTATATTTTGAAAATAATTAACGAGTTGGTAGAAAATTGGACATGAACATTGGTACTTGGACTGAGTTTCTAAACTATTTTTGAACAGTTTTTCGGCCAATTTTCGGTCGATTTTTCGATCAAACCCGGGAGCCTAAATTTGTTCCAGTTGAAGATAATCCTAGGGGGTTAGGTTGTGAGCATGTACGGATAAACCGTTCAAAAAATGGAGCAAAGAAGAGGGAGTTATTATACGTGGAAGTTGGGTCGTTAGGGTTGCAGGTTGCGAAACGCATGTGCGCGGGGGCGGATCTGCGGCGGTCGGGCGGCTCCGGCAGTTGTCAAGCGGCGGGAAAGCAGCACAAGAGTGTGGTGCTCATCTGGGGAGAGGCTAGGGGAGGTGGTTTTAGGGTTAGGGTTTCGTATGCGTGTACATGCTATATATATATATATATATATATGAGAATGGGACTTATGCGGGTTGGGGTCTGGGTTAGGTTAGCGGGTATGGTAGTTTAGTTAGGTTAGAGTTAGAGTTTTATTCTATTCATAATTCTATATAGAGAATCCCCAAAAATTGTTAGGTACTTGGAAAAAATTCTAAAAAATTTATATTTCTTCCAACAAATAATTTACAACCAAATTTATTTCAATTCAAAAGATATTTACTAAATATGAATAAATATTAAATTAGTTAAATAAATCTATAAATTTTATTTTCTACTTAATATTATATTTGAATCATGTGGGGGTTTGAATAACGCAACTCGAGTGTCATATGCGTAATAGGACCAGCTAGGCTCATAGTATGGATTTAGTTGGAATCAATGGGTTGGTGTGGGGTGTTAAAATCGTATGCCACGACAAAAGAGTTAATTAATTATCGTTTTCTCGTAATTGTGTCGCAAAAGTTGTGCGACCAAAACAAAGCCTGGAATTATGAATTTGTGAGTGACGGTCATGACAGGTGCCTAATTTGACTCATCTAAGTCGAGCATGGTAGGTTGGTTGAAAGGGAGAGGCTAGTATTGCACTCAAGATCTTAAAATTATGGTGGTTGGTTTCCAAAGTTTAATTAAATTATCGAATAAATATTTAAAATAACAAAATATAATTATTAATTATCGAACTAACCCGATATAAAAACCAAGGTGCTCACAATCTACCCACTTTAAAAGAATTACGTCATCGTAATTTAAAATGAACGAATCATAACAGGTCAGGAAGGGTGTCTGTGCTCGAAAGAGATGGCACAGCTGTATGACATATTTGTTGAAGCACGACACAAAGGATAATGAACCATGAACAAGAAAAAATAGAGAGGAATGGTAAAGATTTTGTTCAAGCAGAACACGTAGGGAAGCAATAAAAACTTTTTTTTCTAGGCAATGAGAGATGAGTAACTTAAGAGTAAAGGAGTCTGATTAGAACGAGGGTCAACTACAGCTTCTGAAAACTTGGGTACCATGTACATATTACTAATCTAGACTAACAAGTTCATGCTAACATAATACTAGGTATAGACTAGGGAATGGAACCAATATGCACATGCTAAAGTATTACTAGGAATATTCGTTACTATAGCTAGCTATGATAAGACTAAATATTACCCATACTCGCTACTCCTCGAGTCCGTGTCTCCTCCACTATCATCGCAAAAGCCTGTCCACGTTCCTGTGGTGGTGCCCTCTGTTGTTGCTGGGCTTGCTGGAAGAGTGCTGCCTGTGATGCCAAGGGTGGCCTCGGTTGATATCCTCCCGATGCTGGTGGTCTGAATCCTCCATCTTCCGCCTGTGGTGCTCTTGATGCTGGTCGATGTGGCTGCTGGACTGGCCCCGGTGCTGGTAAAGTGGGTCGATGAACCATCGGTGTTCCTCTCCGACGCTTAGGGCAATCCCTGGCTGAATGCTGACTAGATCCGTAAGCTAAACATAATCCCAATTTGCGTCTGCACCCCCTCTCAATATGGCCTACCTTGCCACAGTAGTGACAAGTAGGAAGGGATGGGGCTTGTGATGCTTCTCTCTGTGGTAGATTTATTTGAGGTCGCTTTGCAGGCTCCCCGTGTGGTGCTTGAGCTGGTACTAATGCGTATGGTCTCTTCTGGCTGGACTCCCTCCCGTGGATGCGCTCTATGCATTGAGCTGCGGCAAGGACATCCGTATAAGAAGTAGGTGCAACGGAGCCAATCTGTCTGTAGTTCAAAGCTCAGTCCTTCAAAGAATTTTTTCGCCTTCTCTTCTTCTGTCGGGATCAATGTTGGTGAAAAATGGCTCAATCGTATGAACTCCGTATTGTACTCTTCCGCCGTCATATTGCCCTGAGTGAGGTGATTAAACTTTTCTCGAAGTTTCGTTCGAGCAATAGATGGAATGTACATCTCCTGGAAGAGTCTAGAGAACTCCTCCCAAGTAACTTGGCCTGGTCCGAATCATTTCTCCTCAGTAAGCCACCAATGATGTGCATTGTCTGTCAATGCATCATGATAGCAGTAATCCAACGCTCTCTCGGAAGCTCTGCTGCTTCCAACTGATACTGGATGTTAGTGAGCCACTCATGGACCTTTGTGGGCTCCTCCTTTCCTGAGAATGTACGTGGCTTTATGTAAACCCCCTATTTTTTAAATTTTAAATTTTATTATTTTTATTATTGGTATTATGTAATTATTGAGATTAAGGGAGAATTTTCATTATTTTTAGCTAATTATAAAAATATAATATTCATGGATAGATATTTATGTCTATTTAATTAATTATAAATATTACACAAAAAAAATATTTTTGGGTGTACAACTATTATTAAAGTATTATAGATTTTCCTGGAAATTATTTGAGGTAAAAACCTATAGATTTTTCTGGAAATTATTTGAGGTAAAAACCTATTTATAAATGGCTATATATATATATATATATATATATATATATATATATATATATATATGGTATTATATAATAATAATATTAAACCCAAACCTGAAACCCAAATCAAACCCAAACCCGAAACCCAAATGAAACCCACACCCGAAACCAACCCAGACCGAAATCCCTCCGTTTGGCTACAGTAACCCCCCCGACTCCTCCGTTCAAATCCTGAAACCCCCCGGACCCATCGATTCCTCTTCTGAAACCCCCCTTCTCTCTATTTTAAACCGACATCAGACCAGACCACCCCCTCAGACATCTCTCCTGCATCTAGACGAGCACCTCCACGGCGTTGATCGCCGTCGACCGCCGCCGCACGCTGCCGCGAATAGCCCGCCCCGAAATCGTAATCAACAGAGCAAACGAGGTACCCTTCTTCCCATCTTCATTTCTCTCTACACAGTTAACCAAACAACGAACAGTCGAATCCTATGTGAAGACTACATGACCCCCATGAAACCTGTTAAATTAGTTTAGTTTATCGTATCCTGTATCGGTCATAAATCGAGACACAAAACAGAAAAAATCACTTAGTTTTTGTAACAAAAACTGTTCCAGGTACACGTGTTTGAGTTCCGTTATCTCCAAAATGGCACGTGATGCTAAAATTCTACTTGAACAAACTTCTTGACAACATAACCTAGTTTTAATCCCTTTAAACACTTTCTCTAAATTCAATTTATTTTGTGAATTATTTAATGCTGAAATCTATCAAAAACTTGATTTCGTAAACCCAAAATATCTAGAAACGGGGTACGTCCTGCCAAACGAGACGACTTTATCAAGTGAGGATTTCACTGAAAGGCACGTATCGTCAACGCGGATGTGTAGAAGTTTGTGGAACTTGATTTGGATGTGCGTGCACACCGAAATCAACGCGTATCCTTCAAAAAATATCGTATCGGCCTATTCTGACACCTTATCATAACTTTGTGTGTGCTTATTTTTTTGCAATAAAACTTATGCCATCGAATTCGCAGCGTTACGCTGGTCCTGTGACCCAAGTTTGGTTCGAATCTGAGAACGTTAAAGAAACACCGTTTTGCGGGCCCCACGGTTCCACTTGATGGTTGATTTCGTGACCGACTCACCGGAATCCAATTTTGGACACTCCGTTGAGTTCGTGTCATCGTTCTAGACTCGTAGACACTAAGTTTTCTAAATTAGGAGAACTTTATCTCTGGCACATTTTACGGTACAAAGTGGGGCTACATGTGGACCCCGCTTTGACCCGAAACTGTCAATTCTGCCCCAGTGTCCAAATTTGACTTATGGGTAGTCAATCCTAGCTATTTCATGTATTCTAAAAATATTGGTCTTGTTTGTTTCGACATCCGGCAGCGTACTTCCAGATTCCACTTTTATAAGAGCAGTTGATGGAGTTCAGAACCCAGGCAAGTGTACCTTGCCAACCTTGTAGTAGATCCTGTTATATTATCTGCTTGTATTTCTTTTTATATATTCTTGTGTTATGCCTGTTCAACCTAGGACCGTGAGACGTTGCTTAGCGTCCGAACAAGATTCGGGTGTCGACGCCGTACGCGGATTCGAGTAACGTCACTTAGAGAGTCGATACCACGATCCTATTTTTACGTGCTTGCTTTACCAATTATAACATACCGTAGGACACATGACACTATTTAATGTGACATAATCTTTCTTGAGTTATTCATGGTGATTCTGTATAGGCTTACATGATTCGTGATATGAGACTTGCATTTTATATAGATATCATTATGACTCGTTGTACCAGCTAGAGGTAATGATCTTGCGTGTTATGGACATGAGACATCGTGGACATGAGACGTGGGATTACATTGGGGGAGGTAGAGACACACCATACTATAGGCTGATTATATATATATATATATATATATATATATATATATATATATATATATATATATATATAGACTATACTACTGGAGGTGCCTTAGACTCTGTTTCAGATCTTTGGCACATATACTGGCCCTACGAGATATTACTTGCTGCTATGGGCTCCCCGACACAGAGCCTGCAGTGGTTTCAACCTGAGTATGAGTGATGTCCTCACATGCATATCACTTAGATGGTTACAGTAGTTTACCGTTGAGTATGTGACATTATACTGTTTTATTTTGAAATGTTATTTTTTGTACCTTGTTACGTCACTCTGAGGACTTGGTTCCTTGCTAGTTTTGCAGCATAGACCGTTGTGGAGCTTGCCTGGAGTTGTTGATTTGTGTTGCTTTGTCATGCGGACATTGGTGCCAAGTACTTATATCATTTCTACCAGAATTATGGTTATTTTTTTATATTGTTTATTCATCTGCTGATGTAGCCTAGTTTTATAGACTCATATTCCTTTTTTGAGTCTATTCGAGCTTATGTGTTACTGGGCGACCGACTTTAGCACATATAGTTTATTCTTGATATTTTGTTCTTTATGTGGATTGTGACATAGATATTATCAGTATTTCTTAGATAGTTACCCTTATTATACAACTTATACGTATTCGAGTCAGATCAGAGTCTGGTCGAATGCGTAGCTGGCATATTACGTATTCCTAGTCCTACGTATTTGGGACTGGGGCATTACACTTTAGGTGGCAGAAATTTGAGATGGATCCTGTCGATGGCTGTCTAGCTGGTGAAGTCTCCTGCTCCAACGTTGTCACTATACTGTTCCTTAAGTTCTCTGCCTGGCATTGCTGGGCCTCTTGTTGAACCTAATATTGAGCTTGCATCATTGCATAGAACACCTGAAATAGCTAATGTCTGTCCAGAGGCCGCCTTGGCTGAAAAGCTGGATCGGTGGTATCGGTGGAGTAAATTGCGGTGGTGGTGGAATATCGTCTCGTCGGAACCTCGAGGCATGCTGATTTCGTTGATTACTTTATTGAGTAGAGGGATCTCCACCCGATGGCGTCACCCTATCGTCGTAGGTAACCACAACACCTGGTGGTGTACCTGTAGGAGTCTCGTCGCTAGCTCGTTGATCCATTACTTTGCATCAAAAATAAACTATGAGGTTCGCACAGATGAATCAAACATGATGCAAGTCAAGAAATTAAGTTCAAGTTTGATGTAGAGGTCAAGGATGTGTCAATAATTGGACGAGATCCTATAATTTTATTCTTATTCTAATCGCAGGCTTGCTCGGTCCCTTAGTTGAAACAAAAGCAATATATTTGTAGTCCTGCATGGGCCACCACAAAAACCATGTCATGTTGAAGTCCCAAAATTTTAAGGGACTAGCCACAAGGCAATGGCCAACAACACAACTCCAATGGACAACCCAATTTAATGGATCCATTAGAGTGCACTTAAGCTGCAATACATGTAAAATGGTCTACGATACCTGTCACAGTTATATATCTAATCTCATCCACAATGAGTAACAAAATCACAAAGAGACAAGTTCAGTCACAATAATATAAAATGATCTGTCCAACTAAGCAGTATAAATAATGTCATGAAGAACAACCCGTCATCAAAATGGAAAGAAAAATAACTCCAAGTTCAATATGTAGAAGTTACTACAAGATCAAATATCTAAGAACACCAAGCATAATAAATGAATGGTGAGAATACTATGTGCTCAAGAGAAGTCCTCCGGAACAACCTCGTTCTCCGTAACCTATACGTCTCCAATAGTAGCACCTGAACCATAAACCTTGGGGTAGATCTCCTCGTCTACACTTGCGGACATAATTCGGATTCAGGTCCTCAGGGGACATAGCAAGGTACAATAAACACTCAAGCTAAAATAAAATGCAGTGAGTAAGAACAGATCCTCAAGGCAAGCTATGTAACCATCTAAGTGAAATACAAATGAGAGTATCACTAGTACTCAGGCTGAGACCACTACATGCTCTATGTCGGGGAGCCCATAGCAGCAAGTAGCATCTCGTAGGGTCAGCAAATATGCCAAGCTCTGGTATAGAGACTAAGCACCTCCAGTAACATAGTATATATATAACATAATCAACCTGTAGCATATGTGTCTCTCCCCACCCAATGTAATCTCACGTCTCATGTCCACAACGTCTCATGTCCATAACACACAAGATCATGACCTCTAACTAGTACAACGAGTCATAATGATATCTTTATAATATGCAAGTCTTATATCACGAATCCTGTAAGCCTATACAGAATTACCATGAATAACTCAAGAAAGATTATGTTACATAAAATAGTGTCAAGTGTCCTACGGTATGGTGTACTTGGTAAAACAAGCACGTAAAAATATGATCGAGGAATCAACTCTCTAAGTGACGTTACACGACTCCATGTATGGCATCGACACCTGAATCTTGTTCGGACGCTAAGCAATGTCTCACGGTCCTAGGTTGAACAGGCACATCACAAGAATATATATATATATATATATATATATATATATATATATATATATATATATATATATATATATATATATATATATATATAAAGAAATACAAGCAGATAATATAACATGATCTACTGCAAGTTTGACAAGGTATACTTGCTTGGATTCTAAACTCCGTCAACTACTCCTGAAAAGGTAGAATCTGCACGTACACCTCCGGATGCTAAAGAAATATCACCAATATTTTCAAAATATTTGAAATAGCTAGGATTGACTATCCATAAGTCCAATTTGGACAAAGGGGCAGAATTGACAAATTTGGGTCAAAGCAGAGTCCACATGTGGCACACTTCGCACCGAAAAATGTGTCAAAGTTAAAGTTCTTCAAATTCGTCAAACTTAGTGTCTATAAGTCCAGAACGATGATACGAACCCAATGGAACATCCAAAATTGGATTCCGATAAGCCGATCACGAAATCGCCTGTCATATGGAACCGTGGGGCCCACAAAATAGTGTTTCGTCAACGTTATCAGATTTGAACCAAACTTGGGTCACAGGACCAGCGTAACGCTGCGAATCGAATAACATAAGTTTTATTGCGATAAGTACACATAAAGTTATGGTGAGGTGTCAGAATAGGTCGATACAGTATTTTTTGGCGGATACGTGTTGATTTTGGCGTACACACACGTCCAAATCGAATTCAGTGAAAGCCCACACATCGGCGTTCACGTTACACACTATTCGATGTAATCCGTACATGATGATGTGGCCTCATTTGGCAGGATGTATTCCGTTCTTTAAAAATAAGTTTTTAGTCGTTTGAAATCAGAATAATTTAACCAATAAAGCAAACTTATAAAAACTAAAAGAACATTAAAAATCTTGGTTATATTGTGAAGAAGTCCTTTCAATTATATTTTGAAAATAATTAATGAGTTGGTAAAAAAATGGACATGAACAGGGATATTTGGACTGAATTTCTGAACTATTTTTGAACAGTTTTTCGGTCATCTTTCGCAATTTTTTGATCAAACCCGGGTGCCTAAATTTGTTCCACTTGAAGAAAATCCTAGGGGGTTAGGTTGTGAGCGTGTACGGACAAACCGTTCAAAAAATAGAGCAAAGAAGTGGGAGTTATTATACCTAAAAATTGGGTCATCAGGGTTGCAGGTTGCGCAAACGCGTGCGAGCGGGGACGGATCTGCGGCGGTCGGGCGGCTCCGGCGGTGGTCAGGCGGTGGGACAACGACACAGGAGTACGACGCTCGTCTGAGGAGAGGCTTGGGGAGGTGGTTTTGGGGTTAGGGTTTCTTATGCGTGTACATGATATATATATATATATATATATATATATATATATATATATGGGAAGGGGACTTACGCGGGTTGGGGTTTGGGTTAGGTTAGCGGTTTGGTAGTTTAGTTAGGTTAGAGTTAGGATTTTATTTTATTCATAATTATATATAGAAAATTCTCAAAAATATTTAGGTACTTGGAAAAAATTCTAGAAAATTTATATTTCTTCCAACAAATAATTTACAACCAAATTTATATTAATTCAAAAGATATTTACTAAATATGAATGAATATTAAATAAATTTATAAATTTTATTTTCTACTTAATATTATATTGGAAGCATGTGGGGGTTCGAATAAAGCAACTCAAGTGTCATGTGCGTAATAGGACCAGTTAGGCTCATAGTATGGATCTAGTTGGAATCAATGGGTTGGTGTGTTAAAATTGTACGCCACAAAAAAATAGTTAATTAATTATTGTTTTCTCGTAATTGTGTCGCGAAAGTTCTGCGACCAAAGCAAAGACTGGGATTACGAATTTGTATGTGACAGTCATGACAAGAGCCTAATTTGACTCGTCTAAGTCGAGCATGCTAGGTTGATTGGAAGGGAGAGGCTAGTATTGCACTCAAGATCTTAAAACCATGTTAGTTGATTGTTAAAGTTCAATTAAATTATCGAATAAATATTTAAAATAAAAATAATAATTATTAGTTACCGAACTAACCCTATATAAAAACCAGGGTGCTCACACGGATGCTGAAGGCGAGGCTCCAGTACAACGTCCAAGTCTGAGGATTCAAAAGTACCTCGAGATGATATATAAATTAATTAATAATCTAGCTCAAAACTATCCAAAATAAGAGAGTACATCATGAACTAACATAGGTTTTTGTCTTAGTTACAAAACTCACGTCTAAGGTACTAACTAGAGGGTTGACCAAAGTTGACTAGGGAAACGTTATGATAAATACAAATCATCAAATAGCATAACTCCTCAAATAATATCTTCAAACACTAATATTTATCAAGTGTGATTTCGGTCATCTATAAATATTATTCATCCTCGACCCATGCCATCCCTATAATCATAGACATAAGTGCATAAACCCAAATTAGTTGTCACCCCTTAATAGGCATAATGTTCACATACTCATCCTCAATCATAACATTAAAGCTACCGAACCAAAATTTATTTGAACAACATCCTCATCATTCATGAATTTTACACACACACACACACACACACACACACACATATAACCCCAAAAATGAATGCTATTAATCTTGGATCTAAACTAAACATGGATATTTTGACAAAGTGTTCACAAGTATTGCTCATGGGAACCTAAATCCTAATAAAGGGTTTCATTTAACGAATAGGAAGAGTAACAAAAATAATGAAGAATGAGAAGAAACGAGGAGTGATACCAGAGGTGGCGGCTACGGGTGGTGGCAACGGTGTTGCTGCGGCCGCTACGGTGGTGGTGTTGACCGTGGTGGGGGTGCTCGTGTCGATAGTGGTGGTGGGGATGGTGCTCAGCGGTGGTGATGGTAGTGGTGCTCGTTGGGGTTGAGAATGGTGATGGTGGTGGCAACGGTGGTTAATGGTGGTAGTGATGCTGTGTTGGTGATGTCGACGGTGGTGACTGGGGTAGTGGTAACTGAGTGGTGGTGTCGTCGGTGGTGGTGATGCTACGACTGCTACTTTAGCAACTGAGGGTGGAGTGGCTCAGTGGTGGTGATGCTGTGTTGGTGATGTCGATTATGGTGGGAGGTTGTGTTGTTGACGTTGGTGGCGGCTGATGGTGGTTGCTGGTGGTGGTGTTAACATTGATGGTAGCGGTGGTGATGGCCGGAGAAGAAGATGAAGAAAATAGAGGTGAAGAAAAATAGAGAGGAAGATGAGAAGAAGAAGAATAATAGAGAGGAGGAGAATGGAAAGAAGAGGTTTTGACTGAGAGTGAGGGAAGGAGAGAGGGTGAGGTGAGAAAAAATAGGTTTCCTTGGGATTAGGACCGGCTACATGGGGATGGGGGTGTGTGTGTGTTAATATATGGGGAATGGGTGGTTGTGATTGGGAAGATTGAATCAAGGGCTAGGATTTTACATGAGTGAATAGTACTATGCAATGATGATAAAGAGACTGAGGTGATCTATCACATGAGGTTGGGCGTTTCTCCATTTGATTTACACCAATAGGAGTGTGACACATAGCAACCTTTTTGTATTTGAGTCCCTTAAAATTTGGGGTTTATAAATGAAGGATAAAGAGTGAAGATTTGATGTGGAAAATTGGTGTTTGGTATTTTTTCTGATGGAGAGGGTGTTGGGTGTTTTGTATAAGCCTCATGATTGGGTGTGAGGGTTAGGTTGGGGTTAGGTTAAGTCGGTTTCCCCAATTTAAATAAATATTGTGTCATAGGTGATCTTAAATAAAATTGGGAGTACATGGGGTCTCAATTGGGAGTGACACAAATATCATGGACGGTGTAGGCTTGGTATTAGTCTTGGGCCCTTTAGTTGGTTAGGAGAAACGGGTTGAGTTTTTGTCCCCAAATAGATGGCAACGACATAGGTACAAGGCATATGATTAAAGAATTAATTTTTGTGACTAGAAAGTTATGCAATTAAAATAGGGCATAAGGGAGTATGTTTGTGGATGACAAAAATATTCAGTATCTAGGTTGGCTTGTCAGGTTAAGATTGTAAAGATTTATTGGAAAGTAAAGGCTATTATTGTGCTCCAATTATTGTAGCAACGATAAGGTGCACCAAGAGTTTAGAATTAAAGAAGCAGTCTATATAATCCCTAATTTCTAATTCTTAATCAACCTGAAGCTAAATCAAAATTCTCACCATATCCAGTCTACCTAAAAAAATTTTGAGAGGGTTTACATCCTTCTCAACTTAGAAGAATTTTGTCCCCAAAATTAAAGTAAAGTATAAATAAGGGTTGCGAGAATTTAAAAGTTAACAGGTATTTGAAATACAGTACGTAAATTCGTACCTTGGTCCTCAAATAAATATGGGAAACACTGTCAAATAGTAACCTTGCGCTCCCAGGGAGACTCGTCCGGCGAATGATGCTTACATACAACCCTGACCAGTCGAATAGTCTGTCTCCTCAAAACCTTCTCACTGCGATCGAGTATCCCTACTGGCTGCTCCACATATGATAAACTGGGCCCGACTGTAATCTCTGAATAATCGAGCACGCGACTATGGTCTTCCACATACCTTTTCACCTGTGATACGTAAAATAAGTCGTGCACACCTTCTAATGACGGAGGCAATGCAAGACGATAAGCTACTTCGCCAATACGCTCTAAGATGTTAAAATATCCGATGTACCTCAGACTCAGCTTGCCTCTGCCCCAAATCTGATGGTACTACGAGTAGGCGATATATTCAAAAGCACATGGTCACCTTCCTTGAATTCCAAAGGTCTACGGTGCACATCTGCCCAATGCTTCTGCCTGTCCTGTGCTGTGCACATGTGGCGCTGAATTTGCTTTACTTTCTCCACTGTCTGTGTCACCAACTCTGGACCAAGTATCTGATGCTCTCCAACATACCGGCGACCTACACTTCATGCTATACAGTGCCTCATAAGGTGCCATCTGTATGCTTGTTTGGTAGCTGTTGTTGAGGAGAATTCCACCAAGTGTAGATGGTCCTCCTAAGATCCTCCAAAGTCGATCATGTACGCTCTCAATATATCCTCTAGTATCTGAATCGTGTGCTATGACTGACCATCAGTCTGTGGATGATATGCAATGCTAAACTTGAAGCGAGTTCCTAGACTCTCCTGCATACTCCGCCAGAAATATGATGTGAATCTGGAATCACGATCTGATATAATTATGACAGGCACTCCATGTAGTCATACTATCTGTCTCATGTACATGTCAGCCAATATCTCCATGGACTGCCAAACTCTGAAGGACAAGAAATGTGCCAACTTGGTGAGTCGGTTCACGACAACAAAGACTGCATCCTTTCTGCTAGGGGTCCTCAGAAATTCTATGATGAAGTCCATGGTAGTGTGCTCCCACTTCCACTCAGGAATGGGAAGCGGCTGCAATAGTCCTGCAGTCCTCTAATGTTAGGCCTTGACTTGCTGACAGACCAAATATCTTGCCACGAATCTCGCAATCTCCCTCTTCATTCCTTGCCACCAGTAGTATTGTCTCAAATCTCGGTACATCTTCGTATCCCCGAGATGAGTAGAATAAAATAAACTATGGGCCTCGGTCATCAACTCCTGGCGTAGCTCGTCACTCAAAACATATAGGCGATCTCCACACCTAAATGTTTCGTCTTCATGAATCCGGAGTTCCGTCTGCATGTCGACCTCTGTCCTCTCTCGTAGTCGCTAGAATCTCGAATCGGTAGACAAGGCTGCCTTGATCCTCTCAACCAAAGTAGACTGAACTTCTAGACTGGCCATATGTCCATTCCTTCCTGGTAATACAACCTCTATCCCAAGCTCTTGAAGATCCTCTAACAAATGTCGCTGAGTCGTTAAAAAGTATGCCATGGGCTTCCTTCTTAAGGCATCTGCTACAACATTCATCTTGCCATGTTGGTACTTCAATTCAATATCATAGTCTGTCATCAGCTTTAGCCAACACCTCTTATCTCATATTGAGCTCCTTCTGTGTGTAGACATACTTCAGACTTTTATGATCTGTGTAAATCTCAACCCGCTCTCAATAAAGGTAGTACCGCCATAGCTTAATTGCAAATTTTATCGCAGCTAGCTCTTGATCATGTGTCGAATAATTCTTCTCATGAACCCTCAGCTGTCTCGATGCGTAGGCTATCACCTTGCCGTTCTGCTTTAGTACACATCATAGTCCGCTCCCAGATGCATCATAATACACCATTAATCCTCCAGATCCAGAAGGAAGTGTCAAGATCGGTGCTGTCGTCGACGCTTCTTTAGCTCATCGAAAGCCATCTGACACTCCTCAGTCCAGATAAACTCCTCGCCTTTACGCGTCAATCGCGTTATAGGCGCAGCGATCCTCGAGAAGTTTTCCACGAACCTCCGATAATATCCGGCAAGTCCAAGAAAACTCCTGACCTCCGTAACTGATGTAGGGGTAGGCCATGTCTCCACTGCAGTGGTCTTCTCTGGGTCAACTGATAGTCCATCTCCAGTGATTATGTGACCCAGGAATGGTACCCTATCCAAGCAGAACTTGCACTTGCTGAGCTTGGCATACAGCCTCTCCTGCCTCTGCGTCTCTAACACGATTCTGAGATGCTCCTCGTGCTCCTCCTGGCTCTTGGAATATACCAAGATGTTGTCGATAAATACCACCACGAACTTATCCAAGTAATGGTGGAAAATCTTGTTCATCAGGCTCATAAACACAGCTGGCATATTGGTTAAACCAAACAGCATGACTAGAAACTCATAGTGCCCGTACTTCGTCCAAAAAGCTGTCTTCGGAATATTCTCCTTTCTTACCTTGATCTGATGATGGCCGGATCTGAGATCGATCTTCGAGAATACGCATGCGTGACTCAGCTTATCAAATAAATTATCGATGCACGACAGAGGGTACTTGTTCTTTATCAGTACAATATTTAGCATCCTATAATCTATACACAAATGTACCGTCCCGTCCTTCTTCAGCACAAATAAGATGGGTGCTCCACATGAAGAAACACTAGCACGAATGAAACCCTTGTCTAAGAGATCATCTACCTGGACCTTCAACTCAACCAACTCTTTTGGTGCTAGTCTGTAGACGGGATAAGTAACTGGCTCAGCTCCGGGAGTCAACTCTATAGTAAACTCTATCTCTCTGTTAGGTGGCAGTCCTGGAAGATCCTCGGAAAATATATTCTCAAACTCTGATATAATGCAGGGGTACACCGGTTCACCTTCTGTAATATGTTCCGCTAAGGTAGGTTGGACACCATGCTCTCGGGTTCCCTAAAAAAACTTAAACTCAGGGTGATCTAGTGGTCTAAATATAACGCATCCACGTCGGCAATCTTGCATCGCATGGTATTGGCTCAACCAATCCATGCCTAGGACAATATCATAGTCTGGCATGGACAAGACTAGAAATTGGGCACGCATCTCTCGCCCGCAAACAAATACTAAACAAGATCTACAAGTGTCGCTAACTAGTACTATTCCACCTCCCGTAAGAATATTCTTAATCTTTGGAAGGGGTGCAGTTGATATTCTATTGGTGGCCACGAAACTAGCAGCTATGAAAGAGTATGTGATACCAGAATTAAATAATACTACTGCTAGTAATGAAGATACTAAAATTGTAGCTGCAATCACATCTCCAGCGGTCTCTGCCTCCTCAATGGTCATCGCAAAGACCTGGCCCTGGCTCGGTGCTGATGCCCTCGGCTGTTGTCGAGCCTGCTGGAAACAAACTGCCTGTGAGGCCAAGGGTGGCCTCCTCTGATTTTCTCCTGGTGCTGGTGGTCGTATTGCCTCAACTCCTGCGTAGGGCGGCCTCAGTCCTAGAAAGACTGGCCCGGGGGGCTGCTGGTAGGGCCTCAGTGCTGGTAAGGTTGGTCGATGAACCATCAGTACTGGAATACTCTACTCTGGACAATCCTGGACTGCATGCTGGTGCATATCTCATGCATACTCCCAACCTCCGTCGACAATCACTCAACATGTGTTCCCTCTTGCCGTAGTAATGGCAAGTGGGAATCACTGGTCCCTACAAGGGTGCTGCTCTCTGCTTCTATGGTACAAGGGGACATTTCGAAGGTCCTCCATGCGATGCTCGAACTGACGTTGATGATACATAGGAGCGCTTCAGACTGGCCTCCATCTTGTTGATACGATCTTGGCATCGAGTTGCTAACAGAACCTCGGAGTAGGAAGTGGGGGCTATAGATCCAATGAACCTTTGTGTCTCAAAACTCAGGTCTTCGTAAAACTTCTCGGCCTTCTTCTCCTTAGTCGGAATCAAGTACAAAGAAAAATGGCTTAAACAGAGGAACTCAACATTGTACTCCTCAATGGTCAAACTGTCATGTCTGAGATTTTGGAACCTATCCCGAAGTTCCACACTGGCAGTGGAAGGAATAAATATCTCCTTGAAGAGCCTAGAGAACTCCTCCTAAGTGACCCGATCGGGCCATAAACTCTTCTCCTCTGAAACCACCAGTGATGAGCGTTGCCGGTAAGCTACATCCTGATAGCGGTCATCCATCTATGTCTCAGGAAATCGGTGGTCTCCAACTGGTGTTGACTGTTGGTAAGCCATGCGTGTACCTCCGTCGGCTCCTCCATGCCAGAAAATGAAAGTGGTATAATACGACAAAATTCTATGAAAGACCCCATCATAGACTGGCGAGATGGTGGTGACGTCTGTCATAAAGCTGTCACAATACTCTCTCTCAAAGATTCAGCCTGGCACTGCTTGGCCTGCTGCTGATCCTGCTGCTGGACCTGCTGCTGGGCCTGCATCATAGCGTAGACCATCTGGAACATCTGCGAATCGTCCATGGGTTGCCCTGGTGGGAAGGGAATGTATGGAATCTGTAGGGAAATTGGACGTGGTGGGGGCAACTGTTGCTCCTCCTGTCCTGCGGTCCGCTGGCCCTCATGATCTGCCTGGTGCGGAGACTGGTGCCCGTTTGGAGGCACCTCTGGCTGCCCAGATGACTTTCCTTAGGGATCTGGGGTCAACAGAAGAACATGCCCCAGTGCTGGTTCCAGATGACCCGGTGTCACGGAGGACATCGCCCGGCTGCGTGACACGTCCGCTACGGAGATTCATAACTCTGAAAAGAAGTCATATTTAAGATCAGCGTTTAGGAATTAAAGAGGATGCAAATTGGCAAACTAAAATAAAAATAGAGGTATTATGTAAAGTACTCAAGCATGTAGATGAGATCCTAATATCTATTCCTAATTGCAGGCTCGCTTGGCACAGTCAGGTAACCAAGACAATTTAAATCAGGACCTGCATGGGCCACCACAAAAACCATGTCACGTCCCAGTTTCAAATATAAGGATCTGAGCCACGTGGCATTGGCCAGCGGGTACACTCCGATGGGCATCCCAATCTAATGGACCCATTGGAGTGCACCTAAGCTGTAAAGTATAATGATTTATAACCCAACACTTAAACATAAGCAATGTAACTAATCTCATCCACAGACATAAGAATATGAAACACATAGAGAAAACTTGTTTACTAATGTGCAGAAAAAAAATAAGTCTGAAAATGTATCATAATACAAACAGATAGAGTCATACGGGAACAAATCCACTAATACAAGTACTAAATGAAAGGAAGCAATAAGATAACTAGGGCCTATATCTGCAAACTAGATAATGATACTGGACCCAAGGTGAAGTCATTACCGTTGATCAAGCGAAGTCCTCGGGAAGGATCTCGTCCTCTGCTACAAGTCTTACTCCTGGATATACACCCGGTCCGTACTCCTCCGGGTAGTCCTCCTCGCCTATGCCTGGAAGGGAACCAAGTCCTCAGAAGGACGTAACAAGGTACAAAAATAGCATGCCATAGTAAAACAGAAAGGAAATATGTGATACGCCGGTGTAATCTAGAATAACCACCTGAGACACAACTTGAAGACAATGTTCGACACGTGGGCTTTCCAAATATAAATTCGTAGCTCCGAGGCACAGAGACAAACGATGCGTACCCGTAGCTCCGAGAACAGAGTCACACAGTAAGTACTACGACTCTGAATACATGATCTCTACGTAAATAAGGATATATATATATAGTGCATGCGAAGTAGCCCAAGCATCTAGTAACTTTCTTTCCCTCC